>JAFVLL020044188.1:0-11104 GCA_021397915.2 Tor tambroides | reverse complement strand
TCATCAATCACAACTCCAAGGTTTCTGGCTGTTTTTGAAGGAGTTATGGTTGATGAGTCTAACTGGAAGGTGAAATTGTGATGAAGTGATGGATTACAGACTGGCTGTTAAAGGGCTAGTTGACCCAAAAATACAAATTCTGTCATCAATTATACATTCATGTGTCTAGGGGGTGGGCTATATCACCAAAATATTCTATCACTGTACAAGTAATTTTATTTTATGGTAACAATATATAACACAATATAGTTTTTTGTTTTTTTTGCTTTAAATAAGGTCTTTATGATATCAACATTTTTGATACCATATAAACTTTTTTTATATGTTTTATTGAGTCTTTACTGCACTTTATCTGTATATGCGGAGTGTTTATTGTGTGTGTTTTTTTTTTCTTGTGTAGTGATTTTTATTTTACATTTTTTATCTTTGCTTGCTTGTGAGGTGACCTTGGGTGTTTTGAAAGGCGGCATTATATAAAATGCATTATTATTATTAATTACAAGCAATAGGACAAAAAAAAACTACAGAATAAATAAGAAATGTTACATTGTATAAAGTAATCAAATGTATAAAAGACTGCATGTTCTTCACTGTGTAAATTAAATATATATTTCTTCTTATTAAAGTTACAGTAGAGAATTAGTCAAGAGCAGTGAGAGATTTTCTCTTTTGTTGTTTGATTAACATGAATGACAGACAGCAGGAATATGAGACTGCTGTCACTTTAAGAGCTACCCAGATCCAATTCTTGTCGCCAGCGTCAATATCTCAAAAAACTAATACTAGCCTAAATTAAAACAACAACAACAAAAAACAAGCTCACTGAAGACAAGTAAACAGTCAGTGATTAAATAAGAATAAGAAACTAATTCCAATAATAATTAATAATCTCTAATAATAATTTGTATGAACAATTTCAATCTGGTTTTTGTCCCCACCATAGCACTGAGACTGCTCTTGTCAGAATAACCAATGATCTGTTACTGGCAGCTGACTCTGGGCTTTTAACCATACTTGTCCTTCTTGACTTGAGCGCTGCCTTTAATACTGTCTCACATAAAATACTTCTCGACAGGTTAGCTCCTATTGGGATTACTGGCACTCCTCTGTCTTGGATTAGGTCGTATCTTTCTGGACACACGCAGCATATTCAATTAAAAAGTTTCAGATCAAGAACATCTACAGTCACCACTGGTGTTCCCCAGGGCTCTGTTTTGGACCCACTTCTTTTCTTTATTTATATACTCCCTCTTGGTTACATTTTGAGGAAACATGGTATTCATTGTCATTGTTATGCGGATGACACCCAACTTTACCTGTCTGCCAAACCCACTGGTTCTTTTCCTCCACCATCTTTGTCCAGCTGTTGACCTGAAATTAAAGATTGGCTTTCAGCTAACTTCCTGAAGCTAAATGGCAACAAAACTGAGGCCCTACTTGTTGGCACTAGATCTGTTTTATCTAATTGTTTTTCCTTGTACATTGACAATAATGCAATCTGTCCTTCCTCACAGGTTTAAAGTTTGGGTGTTATCATGGATAGCACACTATCCTTTGAAACTCAAAATAATAATATCACGCAGACTGCTTACTTCCACTTGTGTAATATTAACCATCTCCGTCCCTTTCTCTCAACCAATAATACAGTAGTTCTTGTTCATGCACTTGTCACTTCACGTATAGACTACTGTAATGCCCTTCTAACTGGTGTTCCCTCTAACTTGCTACATAAGCTCCAGTTGGTTCAGAATTCTGCAGCTCGTGTTCTTTCTAGAACGCCTTCTACTGAGCACATTTCTCCAGTTCTTCAGCAGTTGCACTGGCTTCCAGTAAAGTATTGAGTTGAATTCAAGATCTTGCTACTTACTTACACTGCAATTCATAATCTTGCACCCCAATACCTTACTCAACTTCATGTTTACACCCCTTCATGTGCTCTCAGATCTTCATCTTCACCATGGGTGCCAGATCTTTTAGCTATGCTGCCCCACATCTATGGAACTCCCTTCCCCTTGATGTTCACAATAGAGATTGCCTGCTGACTTTTAAAACGTGTCTTAACTTAAGATATATTATACAGACCTTTTTAGAATGTTTTATCGAGTCTTTACTGCACTTTATCTGTATATGCGGAGTGTTTGTTGTGTGTTTTTGTCTTGTGTAGTGATTTGTATTTTTATTTTTTATCTTTGCTTGCTTCTGAGGTGACCTTGGGTGTTTTGAAAGGCGCCATTAAATAAAATGCATTATTATTATTAATTACAAGCAATAGGACAAAAAAAACTACAGCATAAATAAGACGTTACATTGTGTAAAGCAGGGGTGGAGAACGTTGATCCTGGAGGGCCACTCTCCTGCTTATAAGGATACTTGCAAAGATGGGCATTTTGACATTTCAAAACTCATTTGAGTTTCTTTTCTCTGTGGAGCACAAATAGAAAAGATTAGAAGAGTGTTAATGCTGCATATTCATATGTCAAAAATCCAGTGACACCATTCCACAAAGCATCTCTTTTTGTTTACCACTTACGGTATAAATAAAGTCATATGGGTTTGGCCCAACATGATGGTGCCTAAATGATGACAGAATTACCTTTTTTGGCAGGTGAACTATCCATTTAACTCTCATGGGCCTTGGATGAAAAAAAAATCAGGCTCTGATGACATCACTTTGGCCTGCAACATCTCTGAAATTTGCAGATCAGAGCGGAGCCTTGTTTCTTTGCTCTTAAAATGTGAAATGAAAATCTGGCTGGATGTTAAGATATGTTTCACTTTCCTTTTTATCCTCTCCAGCCGACTGCTCTTTAAAACTACAATACTCTTTAAAACATCAATGCCGCTCTGAGGCATACAGTAAAAAGGCCTGTTCTCTTGCCACATTTTCTGCTAGGATTAATACATGTTGGCCTTTTTGTGTTCCGATAAGACGGACCTTGAGGCTTAAAGCTTATTTGTAGGCAAAGAACTGCCTCTTTTTTGAATAACAGCAGCTTCCCTCGAAAACTAGGCCCAGCGCAACCTGACAATTGTCCGGTTAGCATTTCTCCTTTAAAACAAATGAGGGGCCGGAGAGCGCGAACCCATCTCCACAGGACCGGCCGCTGCCTCCGCACAGCTGTGCCGTATTTATCATCTCGCTCCCAACCACGGCAATTTGGCAGTGAGATCACCGGGTGACGAGGTTAACTACTAAAGTTGCATGTAACTTGGAGCCTCCCTCGTGATGATTAATCAAGCCAGCCCCTTTTTCCCTGCATCGCATGCAGCGTCGAGCATCTGTGATGGTCAAGGCAAACAAATGGCGTTTTGCCTTTGTTCCTGAAGATGATGCACATCGAACATCCCAAGTAATTAATTTTACATCGCTTCATCTGCGGGGTCCCAAAAGCTAATGAAAGTGTTTTCATGTCACATTGGAGTTCAAGACCCTCTCGCTGAGTTATGAGGGGAATGAAGTAATCGGGCCTTGTATTAATCACATGTTTAGGTCATTATAGAGTATGAAATGGATTTTAATGTGTGTTTAAAAGTTGAAAAGTTGGTTTAATTCATTTCAATTTATTGATGTAACACTTACAGCAATTGCTTCAAAGCGGGATCTAACATGTTGTACTCATAGCAGATGCATAGCAGGTTCTTCAGGGAAAATGCACAAAAATATTGATGGCTCATCTTGCACACAGAGTTGTATATAAATGTTTTGTCCAATAAAATGAATCTAGGATAAAAATGTCAGCTACCTGAAGGTGACTTATTAGGAAGAAGCAAATCAGGATTTTCTCCTGTGACATAAACTAAAGACTTTAGGCTACACTCTTAAAAATAAAGCCTCCAAAAGGTGGCTTTTGCAGTGATGACATTTGGGTTCGTCAAAGAGCCTTTTAGTGAATAGTTCTTAAATTAACTTTTTTTTTTTCTTAGTGTAAAGAACATTTTAATAATCTAAAGTCTTATACAAAGAACTTTTTTTAAAGTGGAAAGGTTTCATGGATGTTAAAGGTTCTTCATGGAACCGTAGATGCCATTAAAGAACCTTTATTTTAAGAGTGTATTTAATAAAGGATAGTCCCTTTAATATGTCCCACCACATCCTCCTGTTTCAGTAGAGTGCAACAGTAAAATTCAGATGTAAAAATACAATTCATTTTCTCCAAAGACAAATGGATTTTTAATGACAACACAAACCACAACTCTTTATTAAAGACATTTTTTTAAATCCCTGTGGAGAAAATCAATGGGAAAAATACCTCTGGACTCAAGGCCACTAAAAAAAGTGCACCACCTCAATTGTCCAGTATAGGAAATTTGACTATTTTATCAAATAATGTAATGAAATTTCACTTTTAAAATGACTTGAAATTACTGACAAGTTTTAAATGCCCTGTTTCCTTCTCAATAGTGCCGCATCCACAGAAGCAACTGTCCTATAACACATCTAAAGCTGGGGTGGTAAAGCTCACGCAAACTTTGGGCACAGAGTGGATCGACCGAGGCGTTCGAGTCAACTGCATCTCCCCGTAAGTGTGACAGACCACAGACTGTGCTGTGCGGGATAAGTCAAAATTTCACTGGAATACATTTTTATCGCCGCTAACATGATTATTTCCCACTTGGTGCAATTTTAAGCAGAGTCACGTGCTCTGGTTCTTTCCAGGATTATGTTTTTGAATGTAACACATGAATCAATGCCAACTTTTTGTGCAAACAAAAAAAAAGGCCTTTCTCTCTTCGTATGTGCACTGCACCAATTAAGCAGAAAGGACTGTTTTGATATTTAAGTGGAAACTTAATTTGTTTTGACAGGGTCAAAATGCATTATTTTCCACAATGGGCCACACAATTGAGACTCAGTTACTAAATTACAGTGTGAAACAATGCAATCCGGCTTAATTGGATGACGTCTAGAGGGATGAGTAGAGCAAACAGTTTCTTTAATTGTTATATTCAATTAGGGATTCAAATTAGCCTCTTCAGCAGAAGTGTCAGCAAAACAATGGCAGCCTTGTTTGTATCTATTTGTCAGCGCAGTTCTTCTGAGGAAAGGAAGAAAAGAGCAAGAGGAAGCGTGCGCGTGTCGCTTGAAGCCGAGCATCCCCAAGCTCCCATGCTTCCCACAGCAAATCCGCAACACATGCACATGTGCTCTTTATTCATTTCTATATAGCGCCAGCTTGTTTTCTAATTTTAATTTGCGAGGAAGCAATTCTTTTCTCTCTGTCGAACCCCCACCCCTCCCTCAAACACAAGGTCTCTCAATGGGCCCCTGATTTCTGTGAAGTGACGGTTGGTAAATATGCATACGGGCAGGGGGGACCACAATTAGCGCGTGTGAGGTTGACTGCCGCCTGATTTCATTGGCAACTTTAGCCGCGACAGTGATAAGCCGCATTATCTGCAAAATTGGCTGAGGGAAAACAGTAAGCCTTTGATTGCCAGGACGGGTTCCCAGATAAAGCAACGCTGAAGAGAAATATAATTGAGATTTAAATATGTTAACCAAAGGTGTCACATGCTACTTCAGCGCCTCTAATTTAGCTGCAGTGTCGGATTTGGTATCAAGTCGAATGGAATCTATTCGTAAATGGCGCAGAAGGCTGTTGGGGATTTGGGCTGTCAGTGAATGTGTGAACAGACAGGCTGTATTTCCCATGCGGACATCCCGGCGTGAAGTACATTTGCTCCAATTTGGAGTGCATTTCCTTTAGTTACGGACTAAAATGCCACTCAAGTTTGAACATAATTTCAAAATCACAGTTGATGTGGAGAGTTGGTAAACCAGTTTAACACATGCAGCTCTTTTAGTGCTGCATATAACATAAGATATACTCATTATATATTACAGTCATAATGAAATGGCAATCACAACAGCAACCCAATTCGTTTGAAAAAGAAAAAAGAATTGATTTTATCCTTTGGAAATTGATTGGATTGTGTGCATTCTGTACCACATGGAGCCAGACCTGAATATGATTGTCGCCTTATTACTGGGATATTTATTTGAGTCTCTACCATGATGGTGACCATGAAGTGAATGGTGAAGGAAGCTCACCCTCAAAAAGTTATAGTCTACTATTTTTCTTTTTTTTCATTCTTTTTTTTTTAATTAAAGGGGTCATATGATGCGATTTCATGTTTTCCTTTGTCTTTGGAGTGTTACAAGCTGTGTGTGCATATATAAGATCTGTAAAGTTGCAAAGATTAAAGTCTCAAACCCAAAGAGATATTCTTTATAAAAGTTAAGACTGCCACGCCTTCCTAAAACGGCTCATTCAAACACGCCCCCACATGTCTACGTCACGGTGTGGGAAGATTTGCATAACACTGCCCAAATGTATACGCAATGAAAGAGGGCATGATTTTTATTCTCGCTGTAGCAAAGTTGCTGCCGCCGGCGCCATGTCCTGGAGGCGCTGTGTGTTTCATTGTGAAAGAGAAAGTACTTTGTTTGGCCTTCCAAATGAGCACACAACTAGAAATCAGTGGTTAAGTTGTATTTACAACACTGTTCCAGAACGGTACAACACAAATATTTGAGTGTGTGCAGCGCATTTTACGGAGGACTGTTTTCTGATACTGGGAGAGAGTAGCCTACAATGTGAACACTGTGAATGGCTGTGAACACTATAAAGTGGGGCAATTCCAACGTCACAAGGACAGTCTGGTGCTTCTGACTCACAGCCTGTAAGTACGTTTCGATATTTAAAGAATTTGCTATTGACTATTCAAACGAGAGTTTTGAGCTGTGTAGAGTAGTGCTTGTTTCTACGAACACAAATGCAGACATGGTGTTATGTTTACGCGGCGCGATATTGCAATGCAACGTGTAAAAAGACAGTATAAATCATTATAATCAGTAATTATGTCTCCACTAGATGGAACAAATGCCTCTTTTATAGTGGGTTTTATTGTTTTTGTCTCGTCGTGCCGGGACACGGCATCACAACATGGTAAGGGGCGTAACATTTCCGTCACACACTTGAAGTATTCGGCCAATCACAAGGCACTGGATAGCTGGCCAATCAGAGCACACCTCGCTTCTCAGAACGATGAGCTTTGTAAAAATCGACGCGTTTCAGAAAGGCAGAGCATAGAGGGGCAACAATAATGTACAGTATGTGGAAAATGTGTTTTTTAAACCTTGAACCACGTAAACACATTGCATTACACCAAACACACAAAATAATGTTCTTTTTAGCAACATCATATGACCCCTTTAATGTTGAGTCAATTCATGTCTGTCTATAATTTTAAATAAATTTATTAGAACATGCTGCATTTATTTTACCAAAAATACTGTAATATAGTGAAATATTATTACAATTTAAAAAATGTATTCTTGTCATGACAAAGCATAATTTCTTGGCAGCTATTACTCCAGTCTTCAGTGTCACATTCAGAAGTCATTCTAATATACTGATTTGGTGCTCAAGAAGCATTTCTTAATCTTATCACAGTTGAAAACAGTTGTGATGCTTAATATTTCTGTGGAATTCTGCGATGAATAGAAAGTTCAAAAGAACAGTATTTATTCAATATATAATTTTAATGCATTTTATTTTAGTTCATCACCATTAGTCACATATATTTTGATATTTGCTGAACATCAAAGACCATTGGTGAAATGGCTACTGTTTTATAGGAGTTATAGCTGTATGGCTTAGGTGACACTCAAATAAGTAAGTAATTTTAGAGGTGTTGCAAATAGATTTGATTTTATGAAAGATCATGAAACCAAAAATGCACAGTAAGAACAGGAACCAGGTTTTAATAAAGTAAATTTGGGTCAGTTTTGATTTCATGTGGACTTTAAGACTTCTGAAGTTCAGTTTGGAGTGTGTCAATCACACTATCCATCCATCAAAGGACACTGAACCAGTGTAAACACCATCAGAGCTGTTCTGCTCAGTACTGAGGTCCTTAAAGGATAGCCAACTTCATTTTATGTCACCGTGATCGCTATAACTGAAACAAGTGGCCCTGAAACAACACTGTCTCTCTGCCTCTCATGTCTGATCTGTCTCTGTCGGTCTCTCTCTCTCTTTCTCTACAGTGGTATTGTTGACACCCCTCTCATCCATTCAGAGAGTCTGGAGCCTCTAGTTCAGCGCTGGCTGTCAGATATCCCAGCCGGACGACTGGCTCAAGTGACAGACCTCCAAGCTGCAGTGGTATACTTGGCATCTGACGCCTCTGACTACATGACAGGGCATAACTTAGTCATAGAGGGTGGTCAGAGTCTGTGGTAGAGAAAGTTTGCCTCTCAGATTTGGTAATACACTTTCACCCAGTGTTCCTAAAGGATACGGAGTAACTAACTTGATTTTAATGATACAGTACATTGGTGAAGGGATGTACTGTACATTTCAAGTAATCAAAGGGTCCAAGAACTTGTGTAAAGTGTGTAGCGTCTCAATTGTAAGCAACTCTACTTGTACAAGGTACAAGGTTTCACATTTGAACACTTTTACAATAAACACTGCCTTCCACAATGTTTTTGTTCTCCAAATTCTTCAGCTTATATTTTAATGTTTCTCGATTTTTTTTTGTGGTATTTGCTCAAACTTATGGTTAAAGATTTGAACAAACCTCTAACCTCAACCACTGCATTTTTTGTCTTGTTTTCCAATACAAATATCTAAATTTTCTTAAATCAAGATGCACTTACTTGAGAAGCAAAAGGACATCAGATATTAAATCCTGTTAACTGAAAAATGTATCAAAATTAAGTGAGTTTATGGTTAAAACAAGAAAAAAAATTGCCAAAAGGGTAAGAAAAATACACTTAATTCAAAGGAAAAAGAAGATTATTTTTCATACTGTATTGGCAGATAATTTTTTCTTGTTTTATGCCAAAACAAAATTCAGAAAACAAAATCTTACAGTAGTGTATGTCATTCTGCCTCTCAAGCAAATGCATCTTGATTTGAGAAAGTTTAGATATTTGTATTGGAAAACAAGACAAAAAAAAATGCAGTGGTTGAGGTTAGGGGTTTCTTCAAATCTTTAACGTTAAGGATTTTTGTACTGGAAAATAAGAAATACTAAGTAAGAATTTATTGCAGCAAGTATTAAAGTTCAGCACATAACTCATCACGTATCATTTGTTACAGAGATGATTGATACTCAAATCATGTTGTGGAGAGGTGCCTTATTACTTTTTGAAGTGTTCAGATTTACAATTTTGGCTTGGAAATGACGTGAGCTGTTATTGAACACTGGTCAAATAAGAGCAGCACAACTGTTCTCCAAATGTAATCACTACTAAATTTGCACCCTGATTCAGATGCATCATAAATAACTTTTACAGTGCATTTGCAATGCTATGTACCCCAATGCTACCTGCTATCACACTCGTTCAGGTCTATCCACCCATGTTCAACATTGTGTATAACACTACCGGTCTCTTTCACCATCAGCAGTCGTGAATGATCCTGTAAGGGCCTCTCCCACAGCTATCTTAATTGCTCTCTGTTCTGTGTATATGCTGAAAAACAATACTTGAATGAAAAGGCCAGTGGAGAACTTGACCCCAGTCACTGCAATTATTCTAAAGGAGTGGCCAATTAGTTCCATTAGTAAAGCAATAGGATAGCAGGTATGCACATAAATGTCTATAATTTCATGCCATCAGCTCAGATACTTGGCCAGATATTTACATAATTAGCACTGTAAATGAGGAGATTGGTGTTGAAGAGCTTCATTGTTATGTTAGATTGACGATTCTGCCACTGATCTGAAGCCCAGCATCATATTAACTGTCAAGATATTCACTTTTAGATCCAAGAATACAAAAATATGTATGTTTGGGTGTAATACTACTACTAATCAGGGCACAATTAGTATTTAATGGCAAAGTTATATTAAACGGATACACTGAGTAGCTTTAAAAATCAGCGAGATTTAATGAGAATCAGTGATTAGATTAAAAGTGTGATTCAGTATCTGTCCACAAAGTGGAAGCATGGAGTCAGAAAGCTTCAGTTCACCATGTGCTGCTGCTTTTTTTCTCTGAAGAACTATCAAACTGTCACTGCCCATTGTCTACACTCTGTACACAGGAAATCTGCAGTTTATCTCCTTTTGGAAAGAAGATGATGTTTAATATAAAAAGCTGCTCATACCATTTAAAATAAAATTTAGGATGCTAGGTTAAATGTTTGCTTTAGTATTCGGTCTATTGGTATTTAAAGGATTTTTTCCCCCCAATTCACAGGTGACATTTAGATTAAGTAGTGAAATCCACTTCACATTTCAATACAACTTAATTTACATATTAATCATATGTATATGTGTAAGTTATTAAAAACATCTATCTAAAGTATGGGGCTGCACTGATAAAAATGATTTTCTTAGTCTTTTTGTCTTGTTTTCTAGTATAAATATCTAAACATTGTTGAATCAAGATGCATTTATTTGAGAAGCAAAATGACTTAAGATATTAAGTCTTGTTTTCTGGAAAAAAAAAACCCCTGCTGTACATGTTATATTATGTTTACTGCTGTAAACTATTTCCAAGCTCTCTTTGAAGACCTCATTTTCCCTGAACCTCTTGCACCATAGGTTTTTTTTTAGGCTAGGGTAGAAGCAGCTCTCTTCAAACCTATGACTGCTCCATGATGTGTAAGTGATCTTGAATACATTATTGATGACCTCCTTGAGCTGCAATTACTGTCAGGAGCGTGGGCACAGCTGTTGTGCTAAACACGTCTTCAGCGGAAAAAGAAACTTGTGCTTTGCTTCCTCTCTTTCTCTGGTAGCCTATATATTCTTCACATGAACTTTGATTAATGACACTTTGATAGACACTTCTCCAAGTGTTTGACAGTTTCTGAGTGAAAATGTGGTGAAATGTGCCAGATTGAGTTTTTGCTGTACAGCATAGGACAGACATTGCCTCAATATCTATCTATCTATCTATCTATCTATCTATCTATCTATACGCTGCATACAGAGATAGATCAAATTTTTAAGAAATGAAATATATATTAAAATACATAATTGTATATTATATACAGGTACTGGTCATATAATTAGAATATCATCAAAAAGTTGATTTATTTCACTAATTCCATTCAAAAAGTGAAACTTGTATAATGTATAC
>JAFVLL020044187.1:0-11449 GCA_021397915.2 Tor tambroides | reverse complement strand
TTATGTTCTGTTTTTGTTTTCTTTTCTGTCAATAAACCATCATTATTCCCCAGCATTTGAGTCCTCACCTCATCTCTCCGCCGGCACCGTGACATTTTTCACACAGAACTAGAATCAGCAAACAGATTAGGGGATACTCTGAGGGATGTAGTCATAATAACATTTCGCAAAGCCTGCCAAAAGGACACATCGATGTAATAAGTGGTAAATGGAGCCGTTTTGCACCAAAACATCAGCAATTTCTTCATTCAGATGTAGATTACACTATTTTAAGCTGTCTTTGGGACTGATGTCTCATTTAGAAATACAGTCCTTACAAATATTATAATTAATGAAGCATCTGTGCAGTGTTACACCAGAAAAAAAAAATGATGGATCATTTTGTATCCATGATTTATAAAGCACAGCTCCCCTGCAGCTCATGAACATATAATCTTTCAGTAATACTTCACTTCTCAATCAGCCAAGTCATTTGCATTTGTCATTATTAGCACATTTTTCATACTGAAAAAACAATAGTCTGAAAATTTATCAGAAATAGAAGCACATTAGATGTTTAAATAAACCATGACTAGCTGAATCATACTGAAAGCACTTCCAAGTCTAAATCATGTTTTTAAAGAGTTCATTTGAGTTTAAGGGCAGTAGAAACCTCAGCTGTGGTTTCACAGTGCATCTCGGCAAACCTTGCTGACCACTGGGTCCGTGTGTTAACCGCTCTGTAACCACTCCATGTAGAGTGTTGCCATAAGTGCATTTGTAAACACTGATCACCTAGCACATAATTCAGTCCATTTATGCATTGATGATTCCTATGACATAAGCACACAGGCTGGCAGTGTAGCTGCAGCTAGCATAATGAAAAAAGAACCTATAGCTCAGCTAATAAACTGATTCTGATGGGGTTACGAGCAAATGTGATTTGTGGGAGACAGACTACAACTTCAGTAGTTATGAGAGAATCTTATTGAGAAATATTGTGCGTCATTCATTGTTCTCTGATTCACTTTGTTACAATCCAGATTGCTAGTTTTCCGTAATAATTTATTTATTTTACCAAATCTGGTCCAGGATTACTGGAAGTGAGATTTTGCAGAACAACAACACATGTCTTGAAATTCTCTAATGATTTGGCATTGTAATTTACACTTATTATTGATACCATGTTTGTTTAATCTTAAAGGAATAGTTCACCCAAAAGTGAACATTTGCTGAATATTTACTCACTCACCAGCCATCCAAGATGTAAATGAGTAGATGAGGCCATCATTAAGGCATTAAACCATTACTTTACACCATTACAATATGAGATTCATAATTACACTTCCTCCAGTGAAAAAGTCCATCCCCTGTTTTTCAAAACATCTTGATGGATTTTTTTTTTATTACAAATGCAAATTTATTTCTCTTTACAAGATGTCAATTGATAGATTGCAGTTGTGTAGATTGTGGATTATTGTGATGTTTTTATCAGCTGTTTGGACTCTCATTCTGACGGCACCCATTCACTGCAGAGGATTCACTGGTGAGCAAGTAATGCAATGCTACATTTCTCCAAATCTATTCTGATGAATAAACAAATGCATCTACATCTTGGATGCCCTGAGGGGGAGAAAATTTTCAGCAACATGTGATTTTTAGGTGAACTATTGTTTCCTGTGTGTCTATGTTGCCATTCAGAAGATGCATTTTCTCATTATGACGGTATTAATATCTTATTTTGGTATTAATACCTGTCAGCATTGTACTTGTAATGGAAGTAGAGAGTGTAAAAAGTCACTTGATTTCACAAGATGGAAAACCATCAAAGAGCCATAAGACGTTGTAAGAGCCGAAAGCTGTTTTTATTGCATATGAATCACTCATTAACTGGGTGTTAATTTTCAGAGTGAAAGTGTCTCTAAAAGTATGTGGAAACACAATGATTTGCTTTTCCAAAGGAGCGTCATCATTTCCCAGAATGCTCAAAAAAGGTGTGTTAATAAGCCATGAACATATAAAAAAGCTCAGCTGCTGAGCGTGCAGGAATTTATTTGGGTTCTAAGAGAAGGAGAGAAAAAGGAAGTTATTTCAAGAGCATGTTTCAAAAAGCTCCATAAGTTTGCTTTTTTATGGGATCAATAAAACCAGATAACAAGCATGTGAAAATAATCTTGCTCTCTGGTATCTAATCCAATAAAGACTAATTATAAGCAGGACTAATAAACAGGGCCATGCCACTGGTTGTCATGTGACGGTAGCTGATGATGGAGTAGCAGGAAAGATATTCCCACTGGCCACCCACACTGAAGAAACTGTGCTGAGAAAATAAACCTGCTTCGGGAAGGGACAGGTTTCAGACACCTCACAGTGTGGACTTTCCTTCCGTCTGTTTTTGTCGATGCTGTCGATTTGTCATGGACCTCCAATGACAACCTACTTTGTGCTGATATATTGTTCCAACCTTCTTCGCTTTGGTTTCCATTAAGTCAGAGGTCACTCTGAAAGGTCATTTTTGTTGTCATCATACAAAGCTGGTTGTTATTTGTGAGGAAAATTCATAGTGTTAGACAAAACACATGCCACAAATCCATTTTATTGTGTTTAATGCCATTTCCAAAACATTTTATGAATATTTATGGTTGATGTTTGCTACTTTGGATCTCTGGCGCCCATATCGAGACTTCAGTGTCTTCCAAAACTAGCAAATGGATTGATACCTAACCTTGCAAATAAGGGTCAACTGTGAAGCCTGTTCTTCATTAACTTGTGTTTCCCTTTGTATCTTAGCTCTGGCTGTATTTGTGCATCAATAACACAGATGAAGATCCTTTTTCATGTGGTTTTTGTGTCTGTGGCTAATTAGAGATCATTACAGTTGATCTCCCACAATAATGAAGTTGTGCTTTAGATGTGTCTAATTTGTTGTTCTACACGACTAGGAACAAGTGCCGTGTGCATATTTCACAGCTAAAATCAAACAATGCCTTGGGAAAAATAACAGTGCATCCAGCTTTAACTTCCTTCCAAATTTGCTTCCAAATCAAACACTCCCACCAGTATCTCACCAGCGATCTGACTTGGACCCTTAGGAGCCGTACAGCCAAATTCTGCTGTTCTTTACATGACAGTTCTTTAATAGATATCAGACGCACTTGGCAAGGCCCCACAGGAACGACACAACAGCAGAGTGCAGGAAGATGAAACGAGCAACACCACTGCGGGCACAAGTGCTTGGAAGAGGATCTGAGGCCCATCCATTCCAAGAATGTTCTCTCCCATATTTCCCAATAATTAGTGCTGCTCCACAGATGTTCCTTTTTTTCTTAAGTTTTCATTATGGGAGCATGCAGTGAAATGGGATGAAAAAAGTTGAAAAAGGGAAACATCATATGCTTTTCATTTAAGCCAGTCATTAATGAAGACGACAAAGAAAAGGGGGGATATTCTTCGCAAGAAGTGCCATTAATAATGAGATTTTTAAAAGATTAGTTCTTAGATTAGTTGTTACTAAAATTGAGATCTTCTGCCAAATTATCTGTCCAGAATGTGGTCAAGCTCAACTAAATCACATTCTCAAATGTTTTCATTATTACTATTTCTGTCAGGCAATATTTGTAAAAATATAAAACATATATAAAAAATAATTTATTATGTATTAATTCAACATTTTTACACAAACACACCCTGCATGACCTGCTTCAAAAACTAAAGTTTGTATATATTAAAAGAATATAAATACGTGAAATGTTTTAATGAAAGTTGTATATAGAATGTAAATGCATGAAATACATTAAAATAAATATTTATTCATTTTAATTCAATAATTTAATAAATATCAAAGATCATTTACATTTAAATATTACATTTCATTAAAAAATAAATTTGAAATTAAATCTATCTATAATTTTAAATTATTTTTAAATGTAAATAAATTTTAGTATACAAAAAATTACATATAACATTTTATTTAAAAAAAAAACATATATATATACATTTGTGTAATTATTTAAATGTAAATAAATTTTAGTATACAAAAATACATTTACATATAACATTTTTATCATTTATCAAGCTTAAAGAAATTAAATTATTTTCATTTAAATTTTAAAAAATGACATTTAAATTTATTACATTGTATTCAATTTTAAATATTACATTTATTTTAATTTGACATGTATATTGATTTAATTGCAAACTACAGTCAGTGAACATCCCAGCCTGCTCTGTGGTCCTGCATGGTCTGTGAGTGTGACAGGGAGGAGCCCCTGGACAGCACTCTCAAAGGACCCCACAGCTGGGCTCGGATAATTGCTGTGTGCACATGGTCATGGAAAGAGATCGGCCCTAGTGTCAGACCAATTGATTTGAGTGTTTTCAAAGATCCTTGTGGATACATGAAGTCTGAGCTGGTCATCCCAGGTGCACCGAACAAATGCTAAAGGACCTCAAAGACCATTCGCATTTAAAATTGTCCTTTGTGATTCTGTGACTGAGTGTTGGATATGAGTATGTATTTGTGTCAAAAGAAAATATTATGTTAGTGTGCAGGTCATGGTACAAGGAGCACAGGACCCAAGAGGGAGACAGATTTATGGAAGCGTTTGTCTCCATCTGTTGGAGACAGACTATAAACTCATACCATAAAGCATATTTCGGCTATGTTTCTAATTTATGAATAAACATAGTGCATAAATAATAGACATACTGTACTTCCATAAATGCATAAATATTCACACATGCTGACCCAAAACCTTAACCCTGCAGTCATATTTTATAATGATCACTTCAACAAATATATAAGACACAGTAAAACATGATGCCATACACATTAAATCTGCTTGCGGATGTAGTGAAGTCATTCATTTGCTCAGTTTTGTAGATTTGCTGAGGCAAGTCAAATGTTGCATTAAAGTCTTTTCACAGCTGAATGTTACCCTACTTATCTCTGTTACCTAACAGGAGTAATTAGGGGCTGTTGTGAGCGCTTTTTCATGTGCCCCATTCTGTTGTAATCAAAGACCGCAGAGGCCCACAGACACGGACTGCTTGCAACACACAAGGAGAACTAATAGGGTATTGTCATGCAAACTACCCATGTATATGAGAAATGAGTCCCTCTCATGCTCTTGGAGGAAATGCAAAAATAATTGATTATTGTATTGAGCAATATGAGACAATGAAATGCAATATTAAAGTGTTTTTTTTTTTCTGGCTTTGGAGTTTGAAAAGACAAAACAAGAAAAAAAGAAGGGAGAAAAATGTGTTAAAAAGGTTGAGGATACTTTCTGATGTTACAAAGTTTAAAGCATTATATATATATATACATTTTATTTCACTCTTATATTCACCCTAATGTTTTAATAGTCATTTGTAATTTCAGTTTTTTGAGTTTAACAATGAATTCTCCCAGTTGGGACTCAATGAACTAGTTGAATAATTCTTTAAAGAGAAAAAAAGCACAACATATTAATTTTTTCGATTTATTTTCTGACATAACACAAAAGAACATTTTCCAATGTAAGAAAAATAACTGTGATTTAATCAAGTGCACTTCAACAAAGTGTCTGTAGAAGCTGTACACCTTGCTTTGTGAAGTGAAGACATGAATCAAAAATATATAATCCATCTTCAGGATAAGGCTTTAAGGTGGGATGTTTAGACAGCCTGTGTCATGTGAATGCATTCATTTGACCTCCATTTCAAGCCTTCTCTAATTCCTTTCCTGATTAAGTCAGATTAAAACGAAACCATAGTCTGTCGTTCATCAAGCAACTCCCGATCTCAAAATGCAAAACATAATTTGAGAGTGTGAACATTTGTGCCAAACCCTCCTGCCAAATTTGCAACTGCTGAGGTTTCCATGTCCTTTACAACAAACAAGTGGTCAATCATTTACAATATCACATTACAGCAACAACACAAAGCATACAGGAGTAAGAGACGGCACATAGACGATATATAGAGTTACATGTAGTCAGCGGCGTTTGAGCAAGTGAGTGTGCACACATGAATGCAACTATGTGCTTGTACGCATGGACAAAACAAAGCAGCAAAAATGCAGACAGTACTTCGCACTGATGCCCAAAAATGCAAGTGCATCAAAAATGCATCACCTTAGTTTGTGTTATTAAAATAAAAACAAAAAATATCACATTGATAATGAGACATAAATACAAAATGACCAAGCAGCATTGTGATTCATTGTTAGATACTATTGACATCATTAAGCCATATAGTGGTACAACCATTTTCATTTAATCTTCCCTGTATAATTACATTGTTTACAATTTCTATACACTGTGTAACATACAATCGGATACATATAAATAAAAGGCAATACATAGCAGGACAGTTTGTGCAAACCACATGTCTTATCAACAGCAGATGGCAGTGTTTCTCCTTCCACAGATCCAGTTCAGAAAAGGGTGTGTTCTTCTTCTTCTGAAACCTTGTAGCCAACAGGGCCAGCAAACACATCTTTATGTTGAAATTTCCAAATATGCGTATTCAAAATGTGTTATTGTTGCATTTTGAGGTTAAAAGTTGCTGCTAAAATCTCTGAAAGCACAGGAAGATTTCAGTTCAGTTTAATGACTGAATAAACTCCCATAGTTTGCTTGCCATTGGCACAGACCATCCTCATTGATTCACGTTTTTTGTGACGGCACACAGGTTTCCAAAAGCTACAGTTGATTAGGTTGTATAAAGCCTAGGTCTCCAGATTATAATAAAGGAATGTTTATAGTTTGAATGCTTTCATACATATAGTTATTTGTCTATTTGAAATGTTCTGAGACAAAAAACTGAATTATTGTGGATTAGCTACAGTAATATGAAGGTTGTGAGGTAGCCTGCAACAGTGTTACCTGTGAAAACAGACTTTGATCCTCTAATACAATGTAAATGATCAAATAATAAAGCAAAATACACCACTCTCCATCATAGCAAAAGTGGTTTTGGGGTGGTGTTTTAAAATAAAGCGGATGTTGACTACAATATATTAGATATTTCTATTGTTAATAGATACTGGTCATACACAAATATTATGGACAGTTCATACATTCATATATGTCAACATCTAAATATGTATATACAAGTATATATATCTGGAATATAGAAATATAAAAAAGAGGCATAAGTAGTGCTTTGTGTTATAATCTAGCCTACGATTTGTACTATAGTATTTTCCCTCAATAATAATAAATGTAGAGGCCCAGGGGCTATTAATATTAGATCAATCAAATTTGAGAAATGAGACTAATTCAAAAAGCTACGTGTTTGAATCTTTTGCATGCACTTTTTCCAAATGAAGTGATGCTGGTTCTCCTTTAAAGAGGTCATATTAAAGAGGTTAACTTTAAGAAATCAAAATTTCCTCCCAGTCCAAAAAGACCATTTACTGAAGCTAAGCTACAAAAATGCTTCATTCTGAAATTTGACAAAAAAAATTGGATACTTTAACACATGACCACCCATATTTACACATAAATGTAACCAAACCAGTCCCAAAGGAGCTATACAGAGAAAGTAGGAAGGATACTGTTATTCCTAAACTGAATAACTAAGGATAAGAGTAAAATGTGGGAAAGTTCTGCTGTTAATGTCTGATCTGAGCGGTTTGAACAGCACGTTTCAATGCAGACCTTTTTGTCAATCTGCCGCAAAGATGCTGTTATTTGAACAGCATAAACTATACCAACAACCATCAGTTATTCATCAATGTAACTCCTTTCACATGCAAAGAGGATGCTTACATAGAAGTCTTAAAGGCACAGCAGCAAAAACGGCCTGCTTAATTGGACTAACGTTATAAGTGGACCTCAGGGGAAATAATTAAATGATAAAAAATACATACGATATGACCCCTTTAAAACCTGAAACAAGCCAGCAGTGCAGCAAAATGAGTCAATTCCAGTGTTAAAGTGATTCTGTTTTAAGGACAAAGCTGAGCCCGAAGTAAACCTAATCTAAATCAACAGCTACCTCTACACTCCTCAGACGTCACTGACACGCTTCCTGCGATCTCTGAACTAGCAGTATGAAGGGGCACTAGGCCTCTGGGTAACAAACCTTGTGTAAGGGCACATGTTTAGGCAGTTGGCATGGCAGAGGCTCTCCATCTATCGGACGTGTCTCTCTGGTCAAGGCTGACTGTGATCTTGTGATGGACAAAATGTGGTATGAGACTTGGCAGTGAGAGACAGTGATTCCAGAGTAAAGAGATCTAATGGGGCTGATGCATTATCACTGCTGCATAGAACTGGGTTGAACCTGTTTGTAGCGTCTGTTGAATCAGAGATACAACATATGGTTGGCTTGTTGTAGATATATCTTTTTGATTGTATATATGCTACCGTTCGGTACAAAGTGGAATGTTAATTTATTTCGTGTTAAGTTAGCGAATGGGGTGTGTGCTGGTACACAACAGTTTTGTCCTCCTGATTTAAAATGCTGGAAAGCCATCAAAAATCTGGCTGTAGGTCTGTAAATGGGTTAAAAGGTGTATTCGACGTGCTTTTTATACCTAAATATCACACAAATAGAAATGGGATGAGCAATTGCAGTATTTCTGGCAAACAGGAACCCATTGGATGATTGTGCTCTACTTTACAGATGACAATTGGGCTAATATGCTCCAAAAGTTGAATTTGTGAGATATACAAACAGTTGGGTACTGGAATGCTTTGGGTATACCTAGTGAAAAAAACGGAAGCTAATTATCATGGGGAATGATGCAAAACAAAACAGTCGTGATGACATATAAAATACTGCCCTTGCTCCTTCTACAGCCTTAATTATTCAGATATGCCAGTAAATTTCCCTTTACCAGCCAGCTGGAAGCAGGGGCAATTATTCAGGACACTGACAACACCTCGTGTGAGTGTGTATGTGAGCGTGTGTTTGAATACACTCTATGGTTATGCTCTGGATGTATGCATACATTCTGTAAATATACTTGGACTGGAAATAGTGCACACTAGTTTGACCGTGTGCCTGCATTTGTGAATATATGTGGTGGTAAAACACATTCTATCATTTGGTCTTCAACTTGCCCTCCTTTGCCAGCTTTTCGTTGAGTTGGCACAGCTGGCGCAGGAATCCATCATTTGGGCCGATCTCTCTCTTGTGTCTTACTGTAGCCGTTGCAACTCGTACATCCATCTTGTGATGGAGCATGAGGTAAGCGATGACAATAGTGGGCGAACGGCTGTAGCCCTCACGGCAGTGAACGTACACCTTTCCTAGAAGAGAAATAAGAAACAACGGTTAAAAAAAGGCAGGGTTTGGAGCACCTCCAAAGATCTCATCCTTTAAGGATACAAATGCAGCTTCTGCCGCAACATCAGTTCATCGTGAACCTTCTCAAATCAACCTTCAGACTAGTTCCCCTCCAAACATGCAACCACACACATACACATTCATTATTGACCAGCCCACTCTCCTGGAGGAATTCACCTTGCCAGCCTCCGCTGTGCTTATTTGGCAGATGCAGCAGAGGATCTGAAACCTGATGCCTCCTCCAAACGCTTACTTACATTTTCCCGTGAGTCTTTGTGCTGTTTATGTGTCAAGGAGATAACCTTCATTGATTCTTAAATCTCTGCTCCCTGTAGATCAATGCAGAGCTATGGCTATGCAAAACTACGTCTTTAAAAAATCAGCTGGCCAGTTGGTTTCTTAAAACATTAAGGATGTCCTATATAATTGTGTATGTTCACATGGGATGGGTTTTGTACAATGGAATAGATCAGTACAGATGGATCTTGAGGTGATTTTAGAACATTTAACTATTTTAATTTGATGCGCCATCCTGTTGTAAAACCTCATGGCGCAAGAGACTCAAAAAACAGTGACAGGTGTTCCACATTGGCCAAACACATTAATTACATTGCATGAGGAAGGGTCCGTTCACACAGAATAAGTTTTTTTGCTTTTCACTTCTTTTTAAAGCAGGATGGATTCTGATTGGCTGTCAATGTTTTTAGCATTCATCAGATGGAAGAAAAATCATTCTGAATGTAATTCCAACAATATTGATACACTGTGTCATTAGCATTATAGTTACTGTGGAATATTCTCACAGAATTAGAACGATTATTAAAACTTTATAGTTATCGTTACGTTTATAGTTAACGTTCTTGGTGTGAACGGGCCCTAAACCTCGCTTTTTTTATTCTGTTGCCCTACATCTATTCTTGTAGCTTCATAAAATTACGGTTAAAACACTGATGTCACATGGACTATTTTAACGATGTTCTTACTACCTTTCTGGTCCTTGAACATGGTAGTTGTGTTGCTGTCTATGCAGGGTCAGAAAGCTCTTGGATTTCATCAAAAATATCTTAATTTGTGTTTCCGAAGAAGAAACGAAGGTCTTACGGGTTTGGAACAACATGAGGGTAATTAATGGCAAAATTTTCATTATTGGGAGGGAAAGGGGGCTCGGAACAATATTTTTATCAAGGGGGGGGCAACCCCCCCTCCCCCAGAACCCGATCACGAGTCAATGATGTCCAGGGGGCCTGGGAACCATAGCGGCGCCCCTGTTTTCAGGTGAACTACCAAAAACCTGAAATCCCACAAAATCCAACCCTACTGATCAAAATAATTAATTATTTTAGGTTCACCATAGTGAATATGGGTAAAGCAAGAATACAGATTTTTTTAATGTGCTCATATAACTGAATATCACATCAATCCTCCGCAGTGCACATTTAAAATCCTGTTGCTACAAAGATCTACAGTAAACTTAAAACGAGAAGAAATCTAAAACTAGACGACAAATCAGCCATCGAGACGCACCCCTATGCAGAGCATATTTTTAAAACAGATTCAGTGTGACTCAGAGGCAGCGGGAGCACTCAGACCTTCATCCCTCCCACTGCTCATTGTGATTGAGCCAGCAAATTCGCCAGATGACATCAAGCCCACTGTAAGCACGGCTGTCGCAAATGTCACAGCTGAGCTCAGCCGGGCTATGAAGTGGCAGCATATATTCTAGAGGTTTTGTTTCAGCTTAAGCTCTCAGTGAAAAGATTAGTGTCCTCCCTCGACCCAGGCTTGGCGTCTGATTTACCGCTTACTGGGCTCCTGCTGCCAAGATGACTTGCAATTAAGATGCTTTATAATTGCTCCTCTGTGTTAGAGATGGCATAAAATCCATGCCATAAAAGATGGTTTTAAATGCACCAATTAAAACGACTGGTGTGAGATATCTAGGGATAAAATCTGTGTGTAGGGACTGCCAGATCCACTTTGGGATACATTATTATCCGTGGATACATATACTGTAATATTTCAATGAATCCACTGTGTTTTTTCCTTTCATTGTTTTCTGTCCTAACTTCCACAGTTTGTGCAAGCTAAGCATTAAAACAAAGTGATGAAAAAAAGAAAGCTGGCATAAGGGAAAATCTTGGTGTAAAAATAACTAACTTGGCTTGTTAGAGAAAGGTCAAGTTATGAA
>JAFVLL020044185.1:8331-46732 GCA_021397915.2 Tor tambroides | reverse complement strand
GTCCTCGGAAACTGAGGCTGCCGCCCTCATTTCCAGCTCCCGTGACCTGCCTACCTCATGGAAGGAGGAGCTTCGGGCACGGTCCACACTCCCTGTGCAAAACACCAATGAATGATAAGTGATAAGTTCAGCCACTAACTTTTATCATAGGCTGAACCATAAGTGTACCAAGCTGAAAATGAATGAAAACAGACTGAAGGAGACTGACGAATCTTCTGCATGTTTTTAGAGAAATGCCTGAAATCTCAGATCCCAACCGTCCCAGACTCTTCACACATTGACATCTGGGCACCACAGTCATGAAGTTTAACAATTTATGACAACAGTTCCCAGTTTAAATGGGACAAAGGAGAATTAACACTACTAATTACTATTAAAATGTAAATCAGGGATTAAAGTTTCTGCATTGTAAAGAACAGGAGCCCAGGGTCAAGGTGTTGAAGTCCACCAATAAACATGTTACCAGTACCATATATACACCACATCTCTGTACAACTGCTCCATTTCTTTAACATGCATTGCAGTTGAGTCATCTGATTATCCAAGCTTACGTCTTAGTTCAAAGCTTAAACCCCAATATCCCTACTGTAGGCTTGAGCTGTAGACACTTAGAAATCACACAGAGCAATTTAAAACAACAGTGAGCTGTTAAAGCATATAAAGCCATTAGGTGGAAACCATTCCTTAACATTAGCGCCAATGTGGGGTGTAATGTGTAGTACCTCTATATCACTACTGCAAGGTTACTGTCATATACATTCTGTTACTCTAAATGGTGTTAATCTGGAATGGTTGCCACTTACTGGCCTTGAACAGAGTTTGTAGTTTAGTGGTTATTATACCATCTAAAAAGTAATGAATGGGAACTTATTACGTCTATTGTTTTCTGATATTCCTCGCATTCTCAAGGAGGATGAGGCTTTTTTCCGAAACATCTGTGGTGAATAAATAAATAAACGTAAAATGAGTCAGAAACAGAGCCATCAGTGTACAACTGCTTTCCGACCTGGAAAGCCAGAGAAAGTGGAGACAGAGAGAGTGAAAGAAAAAAGAAAAATACAGTTCATAGTGGCCCGCCCCCAACCCCCCATACTTTAACTTCCACTTCCTGTCATTCTCCAATCTTTCGCTCACTGAGACCTCCTCAGAGCCAATGACAGGGATGGCCACAAACAAAAGCAGGATGAGAATTTGAAATGCCGAGGTCACAAAAAACTCATGAAATGATGGCTGATTTTACTGTAGATGGAGAAATGGCACTTCATATAATCAAAAACTGTCCCTAAAAGATACTTGTCAACAGATTTATTTTACATGTGTTTACACACATCAGTTTTTACTGCGACCTTCATCCAGAGTAATTAAATAAAATTTGTTGGACAAATCTTAGGCTCTAGAATTCCTCCAAACACCTTTACTTGAAAAAAAAATAGTCACTGCTTTTATTAATCACTTTAAATGTAAAATACATATCACAGGACTTTTAAAGTGATAAAATTATATCCAAAGAGGTTCTACATTTTGGTAGCTGGAATCACAGGGTAGGACGGAGCCAAGCCGAACTGGACTAACCTATAACATTTACTACTTCTTTTTGTCCCATTGATGTCCACCCCACCCATCTAGGCTCTGGTGTTCTCCAATCACTGTGTAATTCATTACTCCACTGTATATTTGACAAGGTCACCTACCTGTGTGGCTGTTGTAGACGCTGTCGTGTGTCACTACTGGCTGCTCATGGTGCTGACAATCGCTAGGGTCACTGAACTGAAGAAGCTCCTCAAGTTGCTCCAAAACACACAGCCGGTCCGCAAGGTCCCGAACGCCAAGCCACTCTGGAACAGGAAGGCCCTCTGGTGAGTTAGAACAATGGGGGTGGGGTCCAAAGACAACTAGAGGGGCTTTTTTTGGAATGTAGAGAGAAATATATTTCATGTGAAAGATAGGGGACGTGAGGTATGTTTGTTTCCTGATTGAGACAGAACGAAAAAACAAATCCCCTTGTTTTTTTTACCCCATTTTCAAGTCAAGTCAAGTTAAGTTGAGCTTTATTGTCATTCCGCTACATGTGGGGACATACAGTGGAACGAAATGTCGTGCCTCACAGGACCACGGTGCTACATAAATACAGACATACAACAATGAAGTAAAACAGTATAAACCTATACACAACTAACCTACTGACAGATTTTGACTATAAATATACTATATATAAATGGTTACCTATACATAAACTAAAAAATACAAACTATACAAACTGTACAAATGCTTCACAAATACTGTACATGTGCAAAGAGAAACATTGTGAGTCAAGCAGCTGGCTGGGGAACAGTGTAAGATGATTTGTAGTGCATGAGCATGTAAACATACATATATTACTGAGTCTTTTGTGGGATTATGTATACACAGTAGTGTGTGAAAAGTGTCTAGTGTGCATAGAGGAGAGTGTGTTACTACAGGTGGTTTGTACAGGCCCTTAGGGACCACAGCCATTCGGGACCACACTGCAGCTGTAGTTAGGTGACAGAAAAATACAATGTTCAGCTACTGGACTGAGACCAACAAGAAATTCTGACACACAGATAAAATAGTTTAAGGGAATGAAGCTGGTTCCTGATCAGCTGGAAAAGATGGCAGTGGTTCAAGTCAAACTGTATGTAAGGATATGCATAGTTTTAAGGGACTGGTATTAGCTACATAATGCCAAAGAAACTTGTAACATCTTATTAAAGTGTGTGAAATTTTGATGCTTTAGGGACTGACAAAAGTCTTTAAAAGTATTTCAAGTTTTTCCCAAAATGGGTATACTGAAAACAGGTCAGCGACACGTTTCACAAACCCAAAAAACCAAGAAAATATATTTTGCACAAATCTAAAGCCTCTTTTTAAGTCCATTAAGATTTATTTGTACTGTGACATATTCATTCAAATCAAACACATTTCCCACCAATTTCTCATTACTGTAACACAGAATGTTTTACTTTTGAGTTGTTGTTGCTCATTTCTGTTTTTTTTTTTTTTTTACTTTATTACATTAAAGTTAGTGTAAAAGGTTAGGGCTGTCAAATTTGTGGTAATGTGTATGATACGTAAATGTTTTAAATATATTGCTTTATCATTTAATTCCCATCCATCATTTTCTTCAAGCAAAATATAATTATTTATTTTGAACATGTCCAGGTCAGAGTGAAATATGACAGGATATATTCTTGACAGGTTTTGTGTTTCTCACTCATTTTAGTCTATTGACAAAAACCTAGAAACTCCCTCTTTCAGACAACACATTTTTAAAAGAAAACTCACTACAGGAACTCTTGAATCACTCACATACAAAACTTCTCACTGCTATGAAACAGTCTGAATCATGCAATAAACCAGACCCCTCTCTAATATGCCCCAACCTCGGCAAAAACAGAAATAGACTACAGATGCCTCCTCCCCTTACACCCCTGCTGACGCTTGAACTTCAAGTTCCTTGACTGTTTCAGATAAACAGTTTATTCCACGGCCAGAGTGCCCAGAAGTGAATTCGGGGAATCTGACATGCCTAAAAGTCCACAGATAGGTCTCCTAAAGAACGTTTCCAAAGTCTCTGACCTCGGAGTCTCACCATGATTGTGTCAGTGACACAATCTGTTTACAGTTTAAGTCCTGACCAAGGTATGAAGCATGTCAAGCATGATTCCCAGAACTACAAAACTGGGAGAATGTTTATCTATCCTCTTAACTTCATGAACACATTCCCTTTAAATTTACTACCTACAATGTCCATGCAGCAAATGCCTCTTTTGTCTAGACTTTGAATAAAGTTCAAACATTATCATACTAGGTTACTTTGAAGAACTTGGCATCCCTTTTATAGTACAATCAAGACAAAAAATTAAGCTATTAAAAAGATCAAATATACATCCGACACAAATTCAACTCACAGATATCCACCTCCTTTCCACCAAAGACGTCTTGGATGAGAAAACTCCACTGAACTCTTCTAACCATTGACCATTTGTCTTGAGCCGTACTCCTTTGTTCACACGCTTAACGATACTGCTGCAGTAAGCTCGTACACTGAACTAACTAATGCATTCCATCAGGTGTGGCTGTAAGGATAGGTGAGCTGGATCACTGCCAGTTATCTACACACCTTCAAACCTGCCTGCTGCTGTTAACACTCCAACTTACATCAAAATGAGTAGAGCTAATTATCAGAGACTGGGTGTGCGATAAATATCTGAAATCTGACTAATATAACAGCTGAAAAAAAGTAATTGTGGTTTATAAAAAATTATTTCTCTATTATGCTTGCCCGAAACCTCAAAAGTGTCCAGTTTTACTTAATCCAGATTATCGGGTTTGGGTTTTGGAGTTTACTGTAATGTCAAAATAGTTTATTAACCATTCAAAAATTTTCACTTTCACAAGGGGCTTCTGATCTTGTTTAGCGTGCTAAGAATTTTGACCCATTACTCTTCAATTTCGGTATGCTACAATAATCCAAAAATGAATTAATAGTTGAGATGATGACATAAACATTGATGAGCAAACAAACCTTCCTTGGGGTAGACGCCAGACGCAAATGAAAACAAGACATGGGATGAATGTACATGGGACGTTGTATGCAAAAACTGCTGGACAGAGAGTTAGTGACTGTTAGTGAGAGTTAGTGGGGGGGGGGGGGTCAAAAAGAGATCATCACATTAGGAGGCATTTGTCCAACTGGACTAGTCAGTTGTTGGAGGACTAGTTGATTAGTTGACCATCGTGAGCCATCAATAACCCTAACATGTTGTCAACAGACAAATCCAGGTCAAATTGAGCAAAGGATCCACCTGCTAAGAAAAGTTGAGTAATGTAGAAACAGGTGGCAAACCGCAAGTCCTCTGATAAGAAACTAAAACACCTGGCTTGCCCTAACACAGACAGCAATTATTCCTTCCTCATATTTCTAACCACTGCCATCCGTGTCTCTTTCAAGAGCATCTAAACTGAGCCAAGAGCAACATGGGTACTGAGCAACAGCTTGCTGTCAAGCAGTCTGAAAGAGTGCAATTCATTAAAAAAGTCTTCATGCTCTTGAATTTTTTTTTTTTTTTTTTTAAAGAAATGGCAGTGTTCAATACACATGTAAGCCATATAAAATGATCTCCGCTGGTGTGCAATAATCTGACGATGAAGTTGAGCAAACATTCTCATTTATTAGAATCTCACTTCCTTGACAAAAAATGATTTGGTTATATACTGAGAAAAATCCTCAAAGCAGTTTCAAAATGTCTGATTTTAAATTGCAGTGATAGCTGTACTGAGAAAGATCAGATCATTCAAAATAGATGTATTCCACTAACTGAAACCTGGTTTCTGATTGTCCGGAACATTCTGAATGGATGCTGACATTGTCTAAATATTTACGTTTCATGCACAAGTTTCCCAGGGCCCCCATGCAGACAGTGTTTACTCGGGTAATACATCAGGAATGTGGCCCAGGGTAGGTTTGAGTACAGGCCCGATGCTGGCAGTCTATCAAACAGCCTCTGACAGTACAGTCCATTCCTGCCCTCATTATGCTGACACACTCCAGGTTCTCAGTACAGCGCTGACAGATGTTCAGGTTAATATCTGATCCAGGACTGATGTTAATGCTTAACTTTTTAAAGTTAAGTTTTGGAATTGAATACAAAAACTGTTTCTTAACTATTACTTTAGGACATGCTTGCTAAACTTCAAAACTATTTCCAAAAATACCATGAAGACTAATACCATCACATCATGTCTTTCGACACACGTCTCCTTTCACATTTAAAGTCTTTTTAGTCATTTTGACCAGAAGCTGACAATAGAATTAATCACCAAATGGATCTGATTTGAACAGTTTTGAACCTATGGAAGTCTAAAGAGAACGATATGTACTGGTGTTGTTTTTAGCTAATTAGTGAAAAAAATGTCCATAAAAAATAAAAATCTAGTTTAAAACACGAGTTCTTAGAAACATAATGTTTGTGTTTAAAATTAATTACATAAAAATGTTATATTGTGTGACCATCAAGCAAAAAGTAAGCATTTTCCTTACACCTTGAAAACATGTCAGCCTACACAGCTTACTCATGTTTTTTTAGTAAGAAGTTTTTAAAGAATTTTTTAAACAAATATCATGAATTAACATTTCATAAATATAATGAACTTTTTCTTGTCATAAAAATATTTATTGACCTTGACACACATCCATGAGGGTTTACAGGGGTCCCTTTTTATGTTTTGTTTTAGTTTTTTGAATGTTGGTTGCACCACTTGACTGAATTGGCAGCGAAACGTTTTTCAAATGTTAATAAAGCAGTAAAGCGGTTTGTTAAAATATTTTTCTAACAATTATTAATAGAATATTTTACCAAACTGCTTGCTTATTAATCTTTTCTTTAAAAAAAGTCATTTTAAAGAGACTTTTTTTCTTCATCATAATATCAGAAGGACAACTGTATCACCCTGATATCTGTTAACTTGCGCAGACCAAAGAACTTTGGAAATATAAAATATGCTCATCATCCAAGTCACTGTATGAATTGCATTTTTAACATTTTTTAAATATAATGACAGATGTGGACACAAAAATGAGCACTGTGTCATTGAACCATACGCATATTACTATAGGCAAGAAGTTTATCACTTTTCAGAGAACTGTGACAGAAGAAGAAACAGAAGAAAGCAAGATTTTCCATTGCATTATCTTGTCTTACTTCCCGACCTCTGATGAATATTGCCGTTGGCAACAACGGTAAAACGTCTAACGCTGACGAGTGGAAGGGCAGCATTCCACAAGGGGTAGAGTTTCACCAGGACAACCTCCTGACATCAAAACTTAAAAGTGGGAAATATCAGGAAGGTGACCTTGTCAAAATGTCTGTTAAGGAAGAGCGAGCAGCCCTCTGAATGTTAAAAAAATGCCACCCCCAACTTTCACAAGCACTGTTTACATAACAGGGGAGCATTAGTGGAACGTTTCCAGGGGTTTAATGAACTCCAGAGAGCTCGTCCATGTTAAGAGTTCTTTTATGCTTTATGTAGGACATGATAACACTGACAATACTGTTATGGGTGAAGGAGGAGCTAAAACAGAATAAAGTTTGTGTGTTTGAAGAGATACTAAGGAGAACAAGATGATGACGATGAGGCCACAAGAATGGCATAAAGACAAAAGATGAAAAGTTTATGAGGAATTAAGATGACAGTGAAAGATCACTGAGAATCTAAGAAAGACGGCTGAAATGTGTCTTTTCATGAAAGGTAAACAAACTAGGGCTGTTAGTTGGTGGTCTGCCTGAACGAAGAGTCGAATAATTGACAAAGTATTAAATGTGCTTGAGCACAGTTTTCTTTCCAGGTTTTTTTTTTTTTTTTTGGAAAAAAGCCATTAGATTTTGATTTAAGCAGTTATGACCCACAAATCTGACATGCTATTGCTAGTCAGTTGCAGGTGCTATTTAGTGGGAGGGACAATCTCATTCTAGAAATCTAATGTAATTGGATAAAAATAATCTAATTGCATCTAATTGGATAAAAATCTGTGTAGTCATCAATAATTTTGGTTTGATTACATGGAAAAGAAAAAGTGTACATTTAAAATACAATTATCTGAAAAAGGATTCCACTAGCATATACGTGTCAAAACTAAAAGACACGTTTCATTTTGATTTCAAGGGGTTTTTAAGGAACAAAAAGAGATGCACCCCAAACCATAAACTATTCTCACACGCAAATTTGATTAATCTTTCAGCATGCATCCAACGAGTGGATGAGACAGTGACAAAGGAACAGTCCGAGAACAAAGACACATGCAGACAGAGAGATTAAGGCAGAAGGGGGAATTGAGAAACACATGGCAGGAACTGAGCAGGAAACGCAACATTCCATTCTGGAAAGGTCTGGCGCTGCAACCGTGGAGAAAGCGTAAAGCTCAGCCTCCCCCTGTGTCCATTACTCCCAGCTCGGCGAGATTCTCACACTGCAGGACTGGAAAAGAAGTAGGCCAAGAAACTCTGACACATCTGCTCCTTCTCTCTACCTCGGTTTCCATGTTCGTCGCAATATGTCTTCGCCGCATTAATTCACCTCCTCCCTCAATTGTGCTGCTTTCTTGGAATTTAACCGTGATTCATTTCAAGGGATTACGTTCTTTTAAACATGTGAGGGGCCTGATGGGAAGTCAGCGCTGAGACAAACCAGAGGACAGCACTTGGGGCTACAACACTTCAGCACACAGTGGACTGTCTTAGGACAGAATACACTTCCAAAATACCACGCTTTATTGGATACAGTTGTATAGCAATATCATGTTGAATTGGTGACTACCATTTAGTTCTGTCACACAATTAATCGCGATTAATCGCATCCAAAATAAAAGTTTTTGTTTACATAATATATGTATGTGTGCTGTGTATATAACATATCACATATGGATATGTAAATACATGTCAATATTTTCGAAATATATGCATGCATGTGTGTGTATTTATATATACAAAATAAATATACACAGAATACACACATATATTATGCAAACAAAAACTTTTAATTTGGATGTGATTAATCACAATTAATCGTTTGACAGCACTACCACCATTATACCATGCTACTCTATGAAGTATAACTGAATACGATGTGAAACCATACATTTATGCAATACATTTCCATAGGTGAATCTGTGCATCTAACAAAAATTAAATTGTTAAATCATTTTACATGAAGAAAATTAAGCCTATTTTAGGACCATAATTTTACATTATTTATTATCATTAAGCATATTTATTCAACAAATGATGACCAACATGATGACTAGGGTAGGGAATCGAAAACCGATTCCAATTCCAGACTCAGATACTTAAGGTCAGGAATCGGATACTACTTGTCAAATTAAAATTTCAATTCCGGCTATCGATTCCTATGTGCTTTTTTTTTCTTCATCTGTGAGGACCCAACCTAGCGATCTGCCAGGACCTTGTTCGCTAATCTAAGCGCTCCAAAGTTTGGCTACATTTGCGATCAGAAGCCAAAAAAGCTAAGTATAATATCTGTGATAGCTAAACATGTTGCAAGAAAGGTGTCACCACCAACACGACAAAGCACTTTAATAAAGCAATAAGCCCCAAGAAGCCGTGGTTTACAGTGAATTTATAACAGCTAAGGGTCGTTGTTAAGCACGATGTGAAGCAGAAGAGTCCAGTTTTTATGCAGCTTGTTGATTTTTGTTCATGGTATTCAGCTGCAACTAAATGGTTTGCAAAATATTGACACAGGATAAATGTTTGATAGCATTATTTAATTACACTGGAATCGAAAAGAATCGGATTCTGAATTGATAAAATTCAAACGATACCCAACCCTAATGATGACATATAAATAATTCAAATAACATTATTTTATAGTACGGTAAAATTGTTTGCATTAAGGCAATGAGATTTTGATGCATGAATGTGCGTAACTCATGAAAATAATGCCACAATGCCTTTACATAAATGAATTGCTACCCACTTATATTGCTGGTATGTTTAGTGAGATTTACCCATATCTCAAATTAGTGTTAGCACAGTATTATTCTCCAATACCATCACTGTAACATGGTTCCACAACAGCATATTTTGTAAAAGTAAAAGCAATTATACTCCACATTAGGGCTGGGCGATATATCTCATAGATCACTGACAAGCTACGCAATATCACGTTCATTATTGCAGATGAATCGCCTTCGATAATGAACGCGATATTGCGTAACTTGTCAGTGAACTACGGCTCCGTGTATTAAATGCCGCTCCATTTGAAAACAGGTGATGGGGATTTACCGCTAATCAAGGAACCGGCTTTACTGACGAGATGCGCATGCATATCGCATGAGATATATCGCCCAGCCCTACTCCACATTAACTTTCAAACAAAGGTATGTTATTGATGTTTCATTAATCATCAAAGATAAGCCTTTAATAACAACTGAGCTTGAGGAAATACTGTTATCCTAAAGGTCATTTTTTATTTTTATTCAACTATAAAAGTAAAAGAAAGAGCTGCAAAGGGGCCCTGCAAACCTGTGTGCCATTATGGCAGAAAAAAATCCAACATGAGTCACAGAATAACTCCCTCTATTTCTTCTCTTCCTCCATACTCCAACTGCAACAAGGTCTCTATAATGTGGTTTTTTTCCCCCACAAGTCCCTGATACAGGCCCAAGTATTTGGAAACACAGCGCTGCTCCCCTCGACTCCAGCTCAACCCCCACCCACTCTTCCATCCAAAGCCTTAATGAAAAGCATGTGCTAGAGATGCTTCATCTTTGCCACTGAAGCTCTGCACCAGTTTCATTCCCTCAATGGGGGGGGGGGGACATATTGAGTCCCCCCCCCATTCCCATTTTGTGACAGAAAAAAAGTCACATTTACAAAATCTGAAATTTATGACCAAAGTGACAATTAACAGAGTTTTGGTCATGTACAACAGATGTGGGGGATTCAAGCAGCAAGATATCGGTCAAACATATTGAGTGTCTATACAATTTTAATATCTTTGTAGTGTCTTTGTTAATAATCAGGAAGGTTCAAAATGTATTTTAAGATAACAGCAGCACATTCAATTTGATTTTTACATTTTAAATTGGTAAACCACACCTATTTTTAAATATTTAAGATGTATTAAGGGTGTAAATCAGATGGTTTGTCACAATACGGTATCCATTCTCAAACCCAGTGATACGATATTTGCCGATACCTAAAAAAAAAAAAAAATTCTATGATACAATTAGATTCAGGAGTATGTCGATCGATTTATCGTTATTAGTATATACCTATCCTTTACACAAGCTACATTTTTATTTACTCACAAATGCATCCAAAACATATAACATGAATACTTATCTTAAATTTGCACAACTTGTACCCCAACTAGGACATTCACAACAAAAAATACCCTTTTTTAAATAAAGAAAAATAAATAACTAAAAAAAGCCACACATGATATCAGTAATCTTATGACCTGACAAGAGTCAAGAAAGTCTTTCATGCTGTGCTAAAATGTGCAATATTATTATATATATATATATATATATATATATATATATATATATATATATATATATATATATATATATATATATATATAAAAGAAATTACAAAAATAAAGCTCTTAAAACTTAATTTGCTTTTTTTGGCTGCTACTACTCATCACACTCTGGGTCTCAATCATATATATATATATATATATATATATATATATACCCATATAATGTAATATTTATACAAAGAAAGAAACACCACTAATGAATCAGAAAACAGAAAGCATTATATACCTCATTTGACCATCTGGAGTCGAATCATTGTCTGACTTGTGGTGGCTTCCCCCTGTTTCTAACATTTTACATGACACATCCGGCTTAAGCAATTAACAAATATGAGTGAATGGCAAGACAATGTATCTCACCCATGTGACTGTGTCTGAAATTTAGTGACACGTTCCACCACAGGGCTGTCTGACTTTACTGCCCTGAGGTAAGCAGGTATACATCATACTGGGGCATTGGGTTACACAAGACACTGTCAATGATACGACTAATTTAACACTAGTCTAGTAGAGGTGCAACTTTTTTTGAAAAAACCTTTTGAACCTGAATGTTTATAAACAAAGACATATTACAAAATATTACAATTATACCGGACAGTTTTCAGTTCACAGTCGGTTTGAAAAATGTTGCTTATGAATATTAATTACATAATGTCCACCAACCAGAGGACCTTGATCGTTGGATTACCCTTTACTGACACTACTGCATGGTAGAAGCTTTTGTTTAGCCTAATCACCGTTTTACACATTCAGTTATTTTACTTCATTTTTGCACTGCAACCAAGCAAAATGAATATCTTAAAGGTTCAGTACAGACCCAAATAACCAACAATGGAATTTGTGGTCAACTTTTCATTATCTGTTTCATCAACATTCCTTAGTTAGCGTTATGTCCTTTTACCCATGTCTTTTAATGGGTGTTTTTGTATTATATGGACAAAGCAGATTCCCTCGAGGGGGACGGTGGATGCGGTGTTCTCAGTTGGACACAACATAACTGTAAAACTTAAGGACTGCAGGCTTTTTGGACTTCCAAAAAGCTCAGTGGAAAAGGCAATTGGGTGATTTGGAGGCTGAGTCAGCAAGCAGAACTTTGGCCTCTCTGAAAAAAAAAAGAGGAGGGAGGCAGGGGCAAAGGAAGTGAGGGATGGAAAGAGATGGAGAGAGGAGGGAAAAGCAAAAGAGAGCTGACATTCCTGCATTGTGAGTCAACGCCGCTAGGCACTTTTCTGGCAATAGTTCACTACCTTTACAACAAAAAGCAATGGCTTTCCATGGCACTGTTCGGATAACAGGAAGAGAGAGGAGACCATCCGAATGCTGAGCGTCCAGCTAATAAAGCTGTGGGTTCATTCTGGAAGTGCGACGGACATTTCTTGGAATGTCGTCCATGGCTACCCCAGTAACCCTTTTGGAAATCTGAGTAAACAAGACCTCCCTGCATTCAGAGGGAGCACTTAAATGCAAAGCACTCAATGAAAGCATTATGAGGCAGGGCCTGTACAACTGCTAGCAATGGTTAAGTAGTAAAGGGCAATTAGTTTCACCTAATAAAGTCTGAGCTTTCCTCATAACTTGGCCTCTTGCTTTGATTTCCAATAACACATGACTGCATTCCTGCCCTATGTAGGGTGCATATCTGTGTCCTGCTCCCCCTCGGCCCTGGGCGGCATTCCTCAGAGGAGTGGGGTGACATCCGTCAGCAGGGCCTCTAATGATCCCGTGCAGCCTAATTCATTACTTAACATAAATTGCAAGTGAAAACTAAGAACAATGGAAAAGTAAATAGGGTTGACAGCTACAATGAATCTTCAAGAAAATGTGCCTTTTCAACAATCAGTTAGCATATAGGCCTACCCTACATATTGTTTCTGCAGGACAAATTTACCTTTTAGTAGCTTACATTCATATATTATTAACAGTACACATAGCGTTCATGTATGTCTTAAGGCCATATGGAACAGGTTGACTTGTAGCAAATATGTCAGCATTGCGCATGTCATTATAGCGTCCTATCAACAAAGTAACAGCAATGCAGATTTCTCAAGAGCATTCTCATTCACTGCAAGAGGATGCAAACCATGCGAAGTCTGCATTTTCAAAAACTACCTAATATACTTATTTAATGAAATGTCCTTAGGTTTTCAAAGCACGACATTAAATACTTTTAAATAAGAGTAAGCCTCATATTTACAGTCGCATAAATAAGTTTTGGTGAAGCTTCTGCAGGCTAAATAAACCTCGCTCTCTTCAATAACAATCCTTGTAATTCGAATTAAATAATGATTGTTCACATTAATTATCTGCTAAAAGTTATTTACCTTCATAAGTTTTCGCCAAGTCCCGCTTTATTTCGATCTGCCGCCGGTTTTGTGCGTCCTACGTTTTTAAGTCCGTTACAAGTTTCCTGTTGATCCCAAAGCTTCGCGCACGCTTCACAGATCGTCAATCCGAGGGGACTTTCCGATCAGCTTTGCACTTTTCTTCACACAAAATGTGTTCCCTCTTCCCCGTGTCATTTTTTAAGCTGGTGAAATGTGTTTTCCACTAGAAGTGTGCTGTGAGGGGAAGGACTAGGACTGCCCTCCTCTTCATACGGGACTGTGTGTGAAGTCGCCTCTGCAGCGAAATTACTTACTCGAGAGTTGTGAGGAGAAAAAACAGTTCCCCTTTGCAGAGAACTATAAGGGAATCAAAAGGACTTTTTAAAGCCAGGAGAGCCCTCCTTCGGAGAGTTTGCCGATTGTTCCTGTTCTTCTGTTGGCCTTAAGGAACGTCGCTCAAGCAAGAAAATGACAAAAAGCTTTTGTGTGTCTTTAAGATCAGGAGCCTGTCAAAGAGTCTTGTGTATAGCACAACCCACAGCAGTGACTTCAGAGGAAAATTCATTATCCTTGCTTTTCTCCACAATAAATAATTGTCTATAATATATCTCTTAAGCATTAATGTTAAAATAAAATAATGACTGATTATAACTTTATCTTGACTTAGCCTACATTAAACACGCTTACCAGCCAAAGTAGACCAGGAGTTGACAACTTTCCAAGTTTAATGCATTTAAAATTTTGGAAAAGTCATATAAGTTGCCAAATATATTTTAAAAGACAATGCAGATTTAATTTTACTGGAAAAGGTTTTTTACAAACAAAGTATAAATTACCCAATCATTTATATTACTGCAGCTGCTGGACAGTCAGATTTTGATGAATGTAGAGTCATCATGTGGCTTTTCATTACCATCTTTGTTATCAATACATTTGTATAGTAACAAATTGATCTGAATAGCTCAAATAGGTTGGTATGGCCTATTAATCTTACATAATGGCATACAGTTAGGAGCTGTAAAATATAAAGACAAATTCTCTTAGTTTTGACAACCACAAGAAAAAAAAACTGTTTAGTGTATTATTGTTAATATTTCTTTGTAGTAACAGAATAGCTGCAGAACAATATCCATTGGCTGCATTTGCAAAAGCTTAATGATAATGGCATGACATCAGGCGGTGCTTAAAAGATGCCTTTCTACTAAATAAACATAGCACACCCTATAATGCCTCTATCCTTTCTTACTTTCTAAGATGAATAGCTCCACATTTGTTTGAAGTAATGGTAAATGTTCAATGGAAGTGTTTATTTTGGGGTTTTGAATACGACAAAGGATTGTTACGAACAGGCCTAAACCTGTACAATAAATATATTACTGGTACCTACCGTACTGAGAAACAGACTACAATACGACAAAAATATTGAGATATTTTTGCCTGTGGTTGCAACAACTACTCATGTAAATTAATTCACACATATGCAGCGACATTGTGTCAAGGCAGGTGATAAAAAAAGTTAAAACCATGCCTGAAAGTGTCTTTTAGTTTATAAAAAATGTAAGACAAAAAAAAGTCTTACCTAAAACTGAACCAGTAACTTCCAAAAGATCTAATCCAGAAACTCCATTTTCTGTGAAGACATAAATATGTAAAACTATGTTTATGTACTCTATTAATCTTTTGAGGAGTAAAAAAAAAAAAAAAAAAAATGGGGAAAAAAATTGGGGGGGAAAATCATATTGATGGGGAAAAAAATCAATTTGAGGAGTATATAGTATATAACAATTGTGTTTGAGGTAGAAATAAAATGGTATCACAAAACTATTGCAAACATAAAGATAAGAGTGAATCTCCAAACATCATGAGAGTTGAAAACTGTAACTGAGCGCCCTCTTGTGACTGCGCCAAGTTTAACAAAGAAAAAAAAGATTACAAAGTACAATACAAAAAATTTACTGCCTTTTCATTTTAAAGTCTTTGTGATGTAACTCTTTGGATGTTCGATGAAAATGAATCCCCTCACCCACAAAACTCTGCGCATATTGAGGAAATCCAATATGCTTTATCCATGTGGACACTTGGTCTGGGCTCCAGTCCTCGACTGAAATCATGCTTGCATTTACAATCTCTCCTTCTGCATCGTTTCTTCCTTAGAAAAACACATTACACAAGGAACGGATATAACATACAAACAATAAACAACTCACTAACATAAAGACTTCGACTTCAGGTTGTTTACCAAAGTTACTGGTTGAGGTGGAGTATAAAATCCTATGAAATCCATTTCATTGGATCAACGCACATGTACAGTAAGCTATTAATCTGATCTCCATGTTCCACTGCTGCATGTCGTAAGAAAGAGACGCTCACAGTCTTTACTGACTCATTGTTCAGTAAAGTCTTTACTGACTCATAGTTCACGTGTTCACGGTCCTATAAAACAGATTACTGCGGCTAAAAAGAACAAAACATATTTTACCTTAATCCCAAAACAACGCTGCACTTTTCGCTCACAGCTGTTGTTGAATGACGCATACACACCTCGGCAGGTGAGGGCGGAGCTAAGACAGTGCCGTGCTTTATGGGAAATGTAGTCTAGAGTCTACTACTAGCTTCAACAACAGCTTAATCGCACGACCAGCCGTAAAGTACGACAGAACATTAAGAAACCTTTTTAGGTTAATTTCAAAGGTTCAGAGAAAGTTCGGTGTAGCTGTTTTGCTCACTCAAAAGAATAACGAAGACTCATATAACGGTAAAAAATAATCAAACATTTGTGATAAAGTTGGACAGGGCCTATATTTATATAGCATATAGGGTGAATTAAGATAATGTGAGACGTTTTGTTATTATAACTTGTAACTTAGATACCCATATGTTTTTTTCTTTCGTTTCTTTTATTTATTACCTTTCTTAAATTTAAGGTCCAGCTGTAATATTTTCATTAGAATTCAGTTAATATTGTGTGTTATTTAGAAGGTATATACCAATAAACATTTTAAAATTATACAGGTCTGGTAAAATGGACCACCTCAGACTAAAAAAAAAAAAAAATTAGGCTACAAACTTTTTGTACTTATTTTGTGAAATTACAAACCACCTTATTTTTTCAAAATGTAAAAAAATTTACTGACCTACCCAACACGAAAAACATACAGCCCAGACCCTGAGTAAAATTTATAAGTTCACATAATTTATGCATAATATGTAGAGATTAAATTAGATGAAATCTAACAGAATACTGATGAAAATGAACTCCGCATATTTTAAAAATGTGACTATAACACATGCAACTACACATAGGCTAACAAAAAAGTGAATAAGAGAAAAATTACATTTAAAATGTAATATTGTTTTAAAAAAATAAAATTCTCAGTTTTTCAAACTTTAAACCATTAGGCTATTATGAACATTTTAAAGTTTTATACTCTTTATATTTTGCTGTTTTCTAAAACATCAGTTCTACATGTCAATAATAAAACTATCAGTGAATGTCAGTTTAATGAATGTGAGTAGTTAGTGAAGGTTTAAGGTGGACCACTTTACCTGAAATCCACTAGTCCACTTTATTCAGCCAAAGTGGGCCAGCAATATTTAACCACCTTACAAGAAAATTTTATATTAATACATACCAATTTTATAAAAATGTATTTTTTGCTTTTTAATCCATGTTAACTACAGTAACAAATAATACAAGTGTTGTCTCAGTAATATTTTGAAATGAAAATCTGAATGTCAAAGAGATTTTACCTTTCATGATAAGGGAGTCCTCCTTTGAGGTGTAGGTATAATCACCAGGATCTTGTTGCATCAGCCAAGCCTATTTTACCTTTAAAGACCATATTTATGCTCTGAAAGTGTAAACCTAATGAGCACAGTACAATCAAGCTTAAATAGCCCACATTACACGATTTCACCCAAGAACTTTGTAAATAGAGAGCTGTGTGATAATATAATATAATAATGTTTACACTTTACATTACTTTACGTTGAATTCATTATATATATATTGGGCAATAATATAGTTCAAATTATGCATTGATATAGCGGTTATTTGTTAATATGCTCATGGTCATTTCTGGTAACTTTACCATCTCTCATAATACCATACTACCTGGGTGCAGACACACAAAAAAAAAAAAGACTTGAAACAAAGAAAAAAAAAGTTAAGATTTTTATTTTTATTTTATTATTATTTTCTTCATTCTTACTCCACGACAGGTCGCCTGGGTCTAACATTAGCCCATCATAATAATTCCAGTGCGGAACATCTATCTCATAAGCTGCAGGTCTAGGATGATAAGTGCAATATGGGGAGGAAAGTGTCTACAGTATTACATGTAGTCAACATCAGTGGGGAGGCCACAAATATCAAATATAAACTCTAGAATCACAACACACAACAATTACACTATGCACACATTCAGACTACAATGGGACACATTAACACTTAAGCAGGTAAAACAAATGACCCATCTCTCGAATATAACAATCATAACGGGAACAGCCAATACTGCTGATGTCAACCTTTCGCTCATAATGGATGAAAACATCTTGAATGAGAAACACTAAGTTATTTGATAGAAGAAAAGCAAATGGATGATCTGAATGTGCATGAGTCAGCAGGTCAGAGAGTTTAACACAGCATACTGTTAGCTGTCCGAGTGGAGTAGTTGTCATTTGCATCCCAACAGGTGATAGAACGCTGAACAAACGCTGAGTGAGTAAGGATGACAGCTTCTTGGGAGATGAGCGCCCAACCTCTGGCAGAAGAGGCTCAGAGGAGTTATACATTGCTGAGGGCATCAACACCAGGCAACACTTTCCCCTCCAGCAGCTCCAGACTAGCTCCGCCTCCTGTGCTCACATGACTGACCTTGTCTTCGGTGTCCCACTTGGCACAGCAGGTTGCCGTGTCTCCCCCACCTGAATTTAAAGAAACAATGCAATGTCAATTAGTTTAGTTTATTATAGTGGTCGACCGATATGCCCTTTTTGTTTTTTAACGGCCAATACCGATATCTTGTAGAGCCAGGTGGCCAATGGCTGAAAAAAGCCAATATAGAACTCTATCTCACATCACATTATTTAATTTAAACATGCACAATTTATGCAATTAAATTTATATGTATGTAATATTTACTAAAATAATTAGAAATTAATAATTTGGAAATGAATCAATTTGAAATAATTTGAACTTAAATTTCAAAATTCTTGATTCTGTAATAAGTTGTTAAAAATTATGAATAAAAAAAAAAAAGAAGAAGTAAATACTCAGTAATTTGGAAAGTCTGTGTGGGCTGGGAATCATATTTTCAGAGAACTCAGCTCACAGTGAATATGATGGGAATATGACATAACGGTAAACTGGATACAGCACAGCATAGTTTGAAATCAAGGATTTAAATATTTATACACACAAGAAGTTGTAAAAGCTAGATTTGCCAAGACTTGTGGCAATAAATGTTTATTAGGTACTCAAAGATTTGATTAAAATGTGTATTTGCTGACAGTATATGAATTAAGAATCACAGCATTTGCATTTCAATTATTAGACAGAACTGTTATACAAAGACGGTAAACTAATAAAGACAGAATGTGAGCTTATGTGAGTCTGCTCTCAGAAGCTGAATAAAAGTCTTGTTCATTACAATTGTCGGATAATGCTGATAATTAAAATACTGGCTGATAATATTGGCCCTGACAATATATCAGTCAGCCACCAGTCTATTAGATGCATGAAATGCACGTAATGACACGCAAGAACTTAAACAATGAAATGAAATTCTTACCAATAATGGTGATGCAGCCATTTTTGGTCGCTTCTACAACTTTGTCCATCAAGTTCTTGGTTCCACGAGAGAAGTTGTCCCACTCAAACACACCAACAGGTCCATTCCACACAATCTGCTTGGCTCTGGCTACAGCCTCTGCATAGAGCTTTGAGCTCTCAGAACCACAGTCTAGACCCTGGACAGAAGAACCATTTCTAGTTTACTTCAGAGGAAGAGGAGAAGATCATACAGCTCTAAACAATCTAACATTTTTCTGCCTTACCATCCAGCCAGCTGGAATACCATCGGCTACTGATGCAGACCCTGTCGCCGCCTTCTCGTCAAACTTGTCAGCAGTGACGAAGTCAACAGGAAGTGTGATCTTCACGCCGTTCTTCTCGGCCTTAGCCATGAGGTCTTTCACAATTTTGGCACCCTCTTCATCAAACAGGGAAGTGCCAATCTGAGCACAACAAGTGAAAAATATTTTAAAACTCAATCGGGGTACTTCAGAAAACACTTTATGCAATATACTTGGGTAAGATTATGGATAAAGAAAAGAGAGTGTTACAGATTTCACATATTATATTATAGTCACATATTTTGTTAATTATGAAGCACTGTTATAACAAAATGATGTTTATTTCAGCCTAATTTATTTTATTCTCTTTTTTTGGCAATGGGACATTTCATATATACATTTCTATAATACACTGATTAATTTAAAAAAAAAACATAAGTTGGGGACTTTAGTTTGCAGTTTGAATGAAGCATTCAAACCACTCACCTCCATGTTCTTGAGAACCTTGAGGAAGGTAAAGGCCATTCCTCCACCAATGATCATCTCATTCACCTTGTCCAACATGTTGTTGATCAGCTGAATCTTATCTTTGACCTTGGCCCTGTATGATCAAAGTAACAATCAATCGAACAAAGCCTTTTCAATGAAATGCTCATTTTTAAATCTAAATCGTTTTGGGATGAAACTGAGAAACCACCTCTGAGAAACTGCAGGAAGTGCCCTAGAACTGTTTATTTATGAGACAAAAGTTTAAGGATTGTTGTTCACTGCAGTACAGCTTATCAGTGGGTCAGTTGCCTCACTGAACTTTGTTACTGGGACAAACCCCAGACGCAGACTGCTTCAGTCACAACTGCAAATGAGTGACGGCCAATGAATATGCAGGGGTGGATGCTTAAATAAAGACATCGTATGTGTGTGAGTTGTGCAACGGCCTGGACTCTGACTTCTGCAATTCATCTGCACTGAATCCTCCATTTCCACAAGAACACTTTGTAGTGATCACTGCGAATTCATTTTAAATGAGTTCCATCATTGCATCCTGCATAGTCGCATCCAAAAGGTTACAGCATTTCGCCAACAGGACATGAAACTATGAAAAGGAAGAAATCTACAAATGTTTAAATGAATACAATTCTTTTTACAGCCACATATGGGAGGTGAGGCTTAAAGAACAGAAGAGCAAAAAGGATATTGTCACACATCCTACTGTTGCATAAGAGGATAAACTCATCTATTCCTGGACTGTCACTGATGCTTTCTGAAGGTTCTCTCAAGTGAGTGAGGACAGATGCATTCTAGTAAAGCATCTCATATTATCCGACATTATATCTGGTGAACATTTAGCGGTTTAGAATTTCACCAGCAGTACACTGACCAGAATACTGAGCTGAACTCCTTTCCTTTGATCATGGACAAGATCTTGCAAGACCATGCAAGGTCTTTTGGTGTTTTTAATAAGTAAACCTGGTTAAAACTTATCCTCCTTATGACAGTATTCAGAACTAAAATGATAAGCTATCAAAGTACTCCATCATCAATACTCACCCTCCGAGAATGGCCAAGAAAGGCCTCTGTGGTTTCTCAAGGGCCATGGCAAAGTAGTCCAACTCCTTCTTCATCAGGAAACCAGCTGCCTTCTGAGGGAGATTCACTCCAACCATGGAGCTAGAGTGAGACATTAGACATGAAACCCAAAGGAAAAAAAAAATTTATCACTATTTTTCTATCACTGTTTCATGTAAAAGAGCACCTATGAGCTCTGTGCGCAGTTCCAAAGGCATCGTTGACGTAGACATCACCCAGCTTGGACAGGGAGGCTCGGAAAGAATCGATTTCCTTCTGGCTTGCTTTGGTCTAAAAAGAAGAATCAAAAGGTCAAATGCCACTCTGACAGTAAAAATAGCATTAAAATGGAACTGTGCAATTTCTGTAAAAAACTTCTGAAATGCTGAAACACTAAAATGTGGGATATAAACTCTCTCACAATTCTGACTTTTTTTTCTCTCAATTCTTACATCTTTTCTCAGAATTGTGAGATTTAAACTCACAATTGCAAGTTATGAAGTCCAATCCTGAGGGTAAAAAAAAAAAAAAGACCAATATTTTCTTACAATTGGGAGTTTTTAATCATTCAATTCAGACATTGTAACTCGCAATTGTGTGTTAGCAAGTCAGAACTGGACTAGAAGTCACAATTGTTAGATATAAACTCCCAAATCTAAAATTTGTCTGTTCAAATCAATGCATAAAAATGGCAGGCGGGCTGAATGAAAACGCAAAGTTACCCCTCTTCGTAAAAAATAAATAAATCACTTCAATAGTATGTGAATGTTTGTGTCAGTCTGAAAAGACCCATTAACAACAGTTCACTCAAATTAAAATGTTTATCACAACAAATTCTCACTGTATTGATGTGTACTGGACTTTAGTTTGATAAACATAATCCCGCCCTAAACCAATCTTGCTATGCAATGTGCACATTTCGAAACACGTAAATAATGTGTAAACCAACAAATGGTGTACTTATGGTTGTGTTTGCATAGTAAACTGGAGAAAGTATTTTAAACCCAGTTACAGTAGGACCCCTGGATCAAAACCAAGCCACATATAGCTATGATCAAATTACTGCTGTCCACATGCACTCAAAGTTCATGACTTCTGAACTACTGTGAATGAAAGGTCACACATGTGCCTAGAAAATGCCAAGCACAAGTTCACTGCAGTCACCTGCCAGCAAAGAACATAGCAGTTCCTATGTCTCTTTCTATGCTCCCCAACTCATCTCTCTCTTTCTCTTCTCCCCTTCCCAGTATGCATTCCAGCCAGGGCTCCGAGGACCAGAAAAGCCACATGATCACATATGACCTTCCTACAAATGTCAATAGGTCAGCTGTGTACAGTATCTCTGCATGCACGCAAAGCCACCAACTGCCTTTAACAGTAGCTTGTGCTTTGTAGATAAACTTTGACTCCATGGTAAAAGCCAATCATTAGCTTCTTAAGCCAAAACAGAATGATTTAGTAAGAGATTTATGAAACTAGCCTAATTTTAGAGAGGTTCCTTTACTGATTAGTTGATATTAAATATCTTTAGTTGTAAGAGCCCCTATAACAAATACCCTATTCTCATTTCACTTTTATTTTTTTATTTTTTTTTATTTTTTTTGAGCACATGGCATTTAAAGCCATAGATCCTACTACCACAGGACCTTATAAGGTCTTAATTTCAGTTTAATCAGCTTCGTATTTATTTATTTTTTAAAAGCCATGTCAAAAGCAAGGCTCGTCAAACAAATAACAAAAGTCATACAATTAACAAGAAGCTATATGACATTTAAGGTTAAAATTCTAGTTAAAGTTAGACAAAATCTAAAATGTAGTCAGGCAATACTTTTTAAAATACATCAGTTAAACACATTTCTGAATATTTTGGTTAAAAAATTTTTTTATTGAACTGTAGTTAAGTCACTGTTTTAATCAGTATCTTTAATGTTTATAGCAAAACTCTTAAATATCATTTTAAGAGGTCTTAAATGTGTAGAAGTTAAAACAGCACTGTAGTGCATTCTACAGGCTCACAGTTTTGAGCTTACTTTGCAATGTTTACTTTATGGTGTTTATATTTTAATGTGTTGTAGAATCATTTATCTCCCTCATCTTTTTTAATTAGCAGCTGGAGGTAGTAAATCATAGACATTTAAAATAAGAGTCTTATTGCATTTTAGACTAGTTTATAATTAAAAGTTGCATTATGCATAAATTCTTCTTTTCTGGATAGCTGTGGTATTTTTTTTTAATGGTATTCTTTTTTTTAATGGCTTCTCTTTGGGCAACCCTGAATGTAATATGTGATAGATATACAATCGAACTAAAAATTATTCAGACACCAGATATCATTTTTGATATTTTTTGACTAGTGGGTGCAGGACACTATAGTTCATTTATGCAAGTAAGGATAGCAAAATAAAGTAAACCGTGACAAATTATACCCAAAAACTCTTCATTCAGTGGACTACCAGTAAAATTGCTAAAAATCTGGGACCAAAAATTATTCAGACACTTTGACCTGACTATGTTTTGCTTACATGTTTTTTCTTTAATTGCTAATGCGACTGACCGATACCACAGACTAAACAAAACTAAGCAGTGCTTGGTAACTGGTTGACCTAAACTGGGATTATCTAATTGTGTACTTAAATATAACAGCTGACAGCTATTCAACCGAATTCATTACATACCTTTCTATCAAAGTTATCTGACATTATCAAGATGAATTTTTTTCTGACACAGTTTAACTCTGAGTTCTTGTCATATTTTATTACCATTTTCTAAACTATAGTGAATAAACTGTGATAATGTGAGAAATGTAGAAGGTGTCTGAATAAATTTGGGTTTGACTGTATGACAGATAAAAGACACATGATTTATTTTGAGATTATGTGGAATCTGCTCTGTATGGACCATATTGATTTTATTTGTGCAGGTCTTAAAAGTCTTCCATTTGATTTAAAGAACTCTGCAAAAACTTTGTAGGATGACCAAGCACTTTCTGCAGAGCCACTGCTGTACGGCGCACTGACCTTGTTACCCGATGCGTCTTTGCCTTTGCCCTCCTCGGCCACATGGAACCGCAGGTTCTCCAGCAGAATGACAGAACCTGCAGGTGGGTCTGCACAGGCTTTCTCCACATCTGAACCCACACAGTCCTTCAGGAACTGAATGTCTCTTCATAAGCAAATTAAACAGCAAGGTTGGTGGCGAAGCAGTAAGTTGAATTATGGTATGTATGCATTGCTATTAAGATGTCAGCTTGGGAATGATTTTCTACCATACATTTGTAATGTTTATGCTGTAAAGCTATATAACATCACTGCCGTCAAACAGATGTAGCTTGAAGGTTTATATTATTTCTAACTGATGGTGTAATACGTTTAGGTTAAAAGTCTATATTGAACTCGCTTACTTTCCCAGCAGGTTCTTGAGTTCTGCAGCCACAGGCTCCAGAGAGTACTTGTCTGGCATGGGGACTCCATCAGGCCGGCCCAAGTGGCTCATCAGGACTACAGCTTTGGCCCCATTATCTAAACAATACTGAACTGATGGGACTGCAGCCTTGATTCTGATGAGAGCATATATAATACTAGTTACAAATTCTGTATCACATGCCCAACATGTCCTTTTCAACAGTGAGCCAGTGCTATATAAAAATATATAACAAAAGAAAATACATTTCGTAATCATAAATTGGTATTTTTGCCTCAAACAGTATTTCAAACCAAATACACTTTTAAATAGTACTGTTGACCAGTGTTGGGGGTAATGCATTACAAGTAACGCGAGTTACGTAATCAGATTACTTTTTTTAAAGTAACTAGTAAAGTAATGCACTACTTTTTAGTTTATAAGGAAATATCTGAGTTACTTTTTCAAATAAGTAACTCCAGTTACTTTGTTTCCCATGTTTTGACTGACAGCTCTGGTGTTGCCATGTTGAGAGATTTCGAGAATAAGTGCAGAGGCGTTGTGTGTGCTGTCATGTTACTGTAGAGCTAGACTAAATATGAACATGCATTTACTCATCTCACCTACACAAAAACAGACTCCGTATTCCTCAAAATGAATAAAAAGAGTCAAATGCAAGTTCAGAATATTATACAAAGCTGCTATACTTAAATGTTAAACAAGATATCATTTATGTATTTAATCCCATTTTAACCAATGTCTTTGCTACTGACCTTCGATGATCTAGTTCAACCATACGAAGCAAAAATGACATACTTGCGTAAAAATGACATTTTTGAAATTGCTGAATAGTGTTGAACCTTCTTCTCCTGCGTCATATTCTTCAGGCAATTTGTTTGAGCTGCGTCCTCTACTGTACAGACGGGAATTTACATTTCCTTTAGCCTGAGGCATATTCATTTCACTTTCGGAGTGAAAGGGCTTTTACATTTATAAAAGAAGAACTTTTTATATTAAAAAAAAAAAAAACAAGCAAGCCCTTCCCATATTTAAAAAGTAACTCAAATGTAATGTAACGCATTACTTTACATAAAAATTAACTAAGTAACGTAATTAGTTACATTCTTAGGGAGTAATGCAATATTATAATGCATTACTATTAAAAGTAACTTTCCCCAACACTGCTGTTGACATTATATAAACTTAATTTCTTTCTTGAAATTGTAATTACAAGTAAAGCTCAAATGTCAAGAATTTTATTAGTTCTTTAATATTTTGCAAGACTATATAGACATGAATGAATAAGTGATAATATAAACAACAAAACTGTGGGTCTATTTTAATGATAAAAACATTGAAATAAATCAACAGGATGTGAAAGAACCATTTATTGGCAAGAGAAAAAAAAATTCAGATTGGAATATCAGCAATATCCATCTCACCTCTGGTTATTTGTTATAGTCTTGTCCTTCATAGGGACGTTGAAGTCAACCCTATTGGAGAGAGAGAAAAGTAAATCGATCTACTAGACTAGAAAATTAGCTAAATAAATACCATGATTTAATGTAATTAGATTGCTCCATTCATTATTTGGAAAATAAAAAGTTTCAGAAAAATCATTTAAAATAAGAGACACATGAACAATATCCTCAGCTCTATGCTAATGCTATGCTAAAGTCCTTTAGGGCAATTCATTATTGTTATACAAAACCTTTAATAGCAATTCATCGCTTTAGCTTTTAAATTTTAAATGTCTATGAAAAAGACCACTAAATTAAACAACTAAATCTATAAGCTATCTGATCAGTACCACTGTTAGCTACATACATATTATAGGAGTACACACACTGCTGCACGTTCACACCGTCTCCATGACTACAGTGAATTACGTAATACTGTAAAGCCCCCTAAAGCATTCAGATGCATTTAGGGAAGAGTCACTGCTATAGATGCTGTTGCACCGGCAACTGTGATATTATTAATGTAAAATTAGACCATATTATAGCATTTCGGAACCTGACAGTGGTCGCTGTAAGAGCACGGGCCATTGCAACTGTCAGAATATATACACTGACTCATCGTGAACGCTACTAATTACTTATTCAAAATTATACATCATTTGGGTATTTATATTAAGGGTGAAAAATGTTAAAGCAGCAGACTGTGGGCGAGGCAGGATGGTCCGCCAGTGTGGACTTTTAGCCAAAGGCTATTTGCTGGCAGGCCTTTTGACTGTGTTCAGAATACCAAAGGTAATTTATGCTAATAGCTGCTGAGAAGATGTGGATGTCGTTTAGCGTAATATATTATAAACAATCTTCATTTTTGTGCATTAAAAGAAATACCTGGCATGCGTAAGTAAAACAAGTAGGAACACGCCACTAAATAAACGTGCATACTGATATAAACCCGCCAGCACACGTACAAAAGACTTTATAAAACAGTACGTGATGTAAAAACGTACTGGTTGTCGGTATAACACAAAAATTAAGTAACTAGAGGCTCCCTGACCATTTGACATTTGTAGCTGGGTGGAGTCATTTCACCAAGACTTACAGCGTCTACAGAATGTAATTGTGTGAGAAGTTTAAAGATCTGCTTTTATTTTAATACAACAGAGTTACGACAGAAATTAGACGACTTGCACGTGCTTTTGGTGCATCTGCCATCCTGCACGTATCTAGAATCCCTAAAATGTGACGCATGACACTTACACTTACACTTCCGGTTATCAATAATTGAACTCGCTCGGCATTCTTTGGCATACCTTGAGCGATGCCAAAAAATAAAAATAAAGCTAAATTTTGATATGCCTACATTAAGCCAGACAGCATAAATGAAGAGTACGAGCATGCTGATATATCGTTTGTGAGTAATATAATGGTGACAAATCAGACTCACCTCATGATAACGCGTTTTCCCTTCACGTCCACCTTGTCCAACGTGAGTTTGTTTGACAGAGACATTCTGGCTGTGGATTTGCAACAAATCTCTCCTTTGGTGCTGTGGTGCAGTGCTGGGTAAGTTCCCGAATGAGAGTGACCTTAGCTTGATGCTGATGTATACAGTGTGGGCGGGTCTAATCGAGGTATGCGGTTCTAAACGTAGCGCTCATTGGATATACTTGCTGTCAATCAATAATGCCTAACTGAGAGCAAAGGATGTTAGACAACGTATTGCAATGTTGCTGCCGCCTATCTAGAGACCCTACGCTCCTGAATTAAAATATAGTAACTTATTTCGGTATCATTTTTGCACGCATGGTTTAGTTTTGGTAATTTGGTGTATTTGGGATGGGGTTAGGAGCTGATGTTGGTGTTTGGAACGCACATTTAATAACCAGAAGATCCCATCACAAAATGCTCTCATCTATATTTTAGTCCCATGCTTTATATGAAAGGATCGTTTTGCCCATGTCAAAATTAACAATTTATTCAGTTGCATTTTTAAATATCCGGTCATACAAGTAATATTAGTAATAAAATTATTTCAGGCAAAATACTTGCCACATTCAACTCTGTTAGTCATATACATTTTTCTTCTATCACATCATATTGAATTATTTTAGTTCATGCTGGCATTTTGCCACACTTTAATTGCTAAATTAATTTATCAGAGTGAAAAATTTAACACACATACACACGTGTTTGGCTTTTATTTATGCACATAGCATTGAAGCTTGTGGTGGCTGCTTCATCCGGCGGAACTTCTACCATAGATTTTTGGCTGCTTTATTTTTTTTTACTAACCACCAGATGGCGCTATTTTCGACACTCTTGAAGGTTGGTCTCAAACTGATTCCTGGAGGGCCACAGCTCTGCAGAGTTTAGCTCCAACCAGCTCCAAATCACACCTGCTTGGAAAGTTCTAAAGATCCTGGAGACCTTGATTAGCTGGATCAGGTGTGTTTGATTAGGGTTGGAGCAAAACTGTGCAGAGCTGTGGCCCTCCAGGAATTGAGTTTGAGACCAATTTAAATCTTTTCCCAGGATAGCCAGGGGAACGCCTACTTTATGAGGTTTTATTACCCCATCCCCAAGATCTATGAGAGTGAAGATAAGACACATGGCAAATACTACTACTGTATATCATTACAAGAGCACAAAAAGTTGACTGGAACTTTAACGTCCGCCATCAGGCGCTGGCATTTTGATCGAAAGCCACGGAAAGTGCGCACAGAGGTAGAGGTCTCTCTGCAAGTACACCTCGGTTCTGGTCAATATAGGAGACTTCCATATTTGTTTACCTACTATTGCAACTTGCAGGTACACAAGTTGGTTGGATTTTTTCAACTAGCTCTTCTTCTACTTGCTGCTCCATCTCTTCTTCCTCCACTTCGGTTCTCGGTTCCTGAATAGGAACATGTGGACGAACCAGTGTACTTACTACAGCAGGGGGCGGAACCACTTTGTAAGGCACCAACTCGTGGAACCTCCAAACTTGAGGAGACTGGATAAGGACAGTACCCTCAACTCCTGGAGATGACTGCCAGCTGACGCTCCAGCTCTGCCAGTTTCTGGAAAGACACATCATCCCCACGCAGCTGAGGAACACCAAAGCAGTGATCGTTCTGTCTTTTGGCATGCCTCTTGGGAGACGCTCTATGCAGATCTCCAACCAGGGCATGCCATGTTCTCTGTACTTCTTCAGGCTTCTTGAGGACGACAGATCCAACTCCTAAATTTTGGCACACACATCTCCTCTGTACACCGCTGCATGAGCTGCTGCAGATGGAACCTCACTGGGCTTGTGTAGCACCATAAAATCCTTGAAGTTCCATTTTTCTTTGCAGTTGCGCATCTCATCCCAGTACTTGATGTGTGGGAAATAGCTGAATTTGGACATCCCAAGTTTGATACAGCGGACAGGATGGTAACTCATGGAGTTGACCATCTCCAAGGCTCTCCGAAACGTATGTGGATATTCAAAGGCTTTTCTCTGGCATACTTCCCGACAGAACTCCCCCACCATCCAGCAGTCCACTAAACGTCCGATGGGACGATCAGGCCCTTTCAAAGACTGCAGCGGCAAGCGGTCATTTCTCTGGTAAAATCACAGAGAAGAATCTTGGTTAATTCTTCATTGACCACTTGCGCGCCTGCGAGAAGGCTGTCGGTCAAAGGAAAGGTGCGCTGCAGATGCCAGGTTTCCAGGGGAGGAGGAGACTCACTCCCACCCTCACGCTGCCAACTGGAGCCAACCCGAGAAAGCCCCTCATCCTCGTAAGACTGTTTGGATGGGTAGCACATACACCAAGCGATGATGCGTACTGCCTGGAAGAAATACACATGGCCCACCCAAAAAAAAACAGTACCTTCACTGCTAGCTCCAGGTGGAATTGCAGTCCAGCTATTGTGAAAGCCACCCAGGCATTTCTTGTACTGCAGCCGATTAGAATGTGGTGCAGACCCAATCCGTTTTCATTGTCCCGCATAAAGAACAAGCATCAGTACTGATTCTAGGAGATTGTCCATAATGGGCTGGATGAAAAAATGGCTAGACTCCAACACCTCCTGGTACCCAGGACGCACCAAAAAGACACCCTCCAACATCATGCAGGTCCTTGTGTATGCCTTCTGGGCCAGGTCGTCAACATGCTCCATGTACCTCTCGGCGTTATGTGCAATCATCCTCCTGTGCTTCTCGATGTGGAGATCACACATTGTGATCACTCGGCTGACAGGATATTTCTGTGGCGACGCCTCATGACAATGTGGAGTTACCGCGTACAGTTGCTAGAAATTCAAGTGGCATCTTCCTTCACGCACAGCCTGCCTAAGCATTAAATCAACATCTATGGGCAGATGGTCTATGTTGCTTTGGAAGTTGGTGGTTTCACACATTGAGTAGGCCAGAAAAAGGGTTCCACGTCCACACACCACATCCTGAAGTCCGTAAAGGGACAACAAAAGATCAAGTGTGGATAATGCATCAACCGGTCCGGCGCAAAAGATTTCAAAATAAAATCCACCAGTGTCCAAAGGTATTTTTCCGTGATTTTGTCCTCTATATATTTTTGTTGTAAAAACAACAACAACAACAACCTTGAAAGCCCTTTAACATTACACAGCAGCATCAATTTTCGGCACGTAATTAAATGTAATGAAATATAAGAGTATATGAATAAATAAATGAACTAATATTAAATATGAATACTAAATACGAAATTGATGATGATTCTAGAGCAGAGGTGACCAAACCTGTTTCTGGAGAGCCACTATTCAGAAGAATTTAGTGTTAACCCTAATTAAACACACCTGGACCAGGTAATCAAGGTCTTCACTAGAAATTTCCAGGAAAGTGTGTTGGAGCTAAAACCTGCTCTGGGGCAGGTTATGTTCTGGTTTAGAGATCTCAAACCGAAATTTGACCAATCAGCTTCAAGCAAAGTGACACATCTCTGATGCAATAAAGCAATCTCTGACGCAATAAAGCTCCAGTTTCTTACTCCAAATTAAAGGACGCTACATAGTAAAATATTTTTAAAGATAAAATCATCTGATTTTTAGAGATGATTATTTTATATTATTTATATAATTATTATATCCTTAATCCATTACACAAGCCAACTTAGTTTAATAGTAATCATTAAGCTTTTATTTTAAATTAATGTAAACATATAGATAATATGCAATATAAATGTTTTAGAATCAATAGCTGTAAACATGACTACATATGAGTTTAGATTTTTAAGTGTTTTTATACCTATAAATACTATAAACTATAAACTAACTTTACAACATTTACTTGCACTTATATGGTAAGATGTTTTCTTTAAGTTTTCATCTTTCATTGATAGATCATTTCATCTTGCTGTATAAATGTTTAAACACTTCATATTGTTCAATCTTTTAATCTTTGGTAGTGAATCACACTGACTCTCTCAGGAGAAGTGAATCACAGTTTCAAGGCATGTGATTGGCTGCTCATTAATGATGTCACACATTCATGTGCACGAACTCCATGAACTCAGGATCAAGCCTGAGTTGACAGAGAAAGTTGATGATCAGCTTCATGGTACCAACAAAGCCAGAATGGACTGGTTTGGTTTTGTCAACTCAAAACAAATCCTGTAACCCTGAGTTTGTTCAGCCACCATCATGGTACAGGCCCCAGATGTATGGTACCAACAAAGCCTGATTACATTGGTTTGGTTTTGTCAGTGTGAAACCAATCCTGTAACCCAGTTTGTTTGGCTAGCTTCATGGTACAGGAATTAAAGTTGGAGTTGTGAACAGCTTAGGGTTTTATCCTAAATACAAAACTGACCTTCAAAATGGACATGACCATCAAAATAGACAAAAATTCATTTGATGATAAATTATGTCAAGCTAATATAACATGTCAAATGTGCAACTGATGTAGGATCAAATCTGTAATAACACATTTTAGCATGAAGTAAACAAGATGACTAATGTTAAGATTTATATTTAATTTATTACATTTTTACAGACATGCCAAGATAGCAACAAGATTGGATAAGTTGAAAAGTCAAAATGTCATTCAGAATCCTCCAGCATTCAGTGCACAATGAGGAAATGCATTCATTCCTCCTGCCATGGCTTGGGCTGCACCTTGCCTATAGGTGACAGGTTCCATACAATGCCTGTTGATGTGGCCACCTGCAAAGACAGTGCACAAAATCACATATAATACATTGAAATGAGATAAATAATTACTAGAAGGTTTGTGTTTGTAGTCACTTACATATGCCCAAACAGCTGTGCAAAATGTGGCCCCAGCAATCAGCAGAGGAGGTCCATACTTTGCATGAAATTCACGGGACAGATCGGACTTCTGTCGCACAGCCACCTGACGGGCACTCTGACCTATTGTAAAGAAAAAAAAATATTCAAGTTTACATATGCTTCAAGACATTATTCATTGGCTCAACGAAGAACTGTCAAGAACCTGGACTCACTGAATTTATGAAAGACATTTCTAATGCAAACCATTGACTTTTTTTAGTCATAATACATGAGATATATGAATGGCATATACATTTATAGATATATTAGAAACATTTTAGAACATAAGAAATTCTTGCACTCAGCGGGAGTACTATTTATATTTAAAGCTAATTTATATGAGCTATAATGTGATGTCAGACAGGTTTTAAGCGCACATATGGCAAATAAATATATACATGTATAAACAATATAATCATGTCTTTATAGGGGAAGGTGACAACACATTAAATAATTTGGTAAAATGTACACACCAGTGAACTACAGATGTATTACATTAAACTAGCTTTAGCATAAGTTACAGGAAAATAGCCAGATTATTGACCAGCATTGTAACAGATACGGTTCACTGAAATGTGAAATAAAATGGTCAGTCACTAAATAAGATATTTAACTTACCGCTGAGGTTCAGGGCAGCCTTCGCGAAACGATACATGGTTTTGTCTCTGTACAGCCGATAGCTCCTGCTAATACCCTTGAACTGAATGGCAGAAACAAAATGGCAGTGCGGAAATAAGTGAGCGAGGCGTGCGCGCGTGCACGCGAGAGGACCGTAACGACTATCAGCGGTAGATTCAACACAACGCAAAATTAAAATGTTAAACTAAAACAAACTCCAATAGTTTAAGGTTATGTGGTCTGTGGTTAACCTATACGGGAGTAACGTATAAACGCGTTAAAATATTTTTTAAAAATCTGTTTGTATTATGGAACCATCACTGCTGTTTTACGTGTGTTAACAGTGTTAAAGTTAGTTCACTCCGCCGGTTGTTCGGTATTAACTCTGCACTGTGCTTACACAATGTATTTATTATGTCTATAGTTTAAATTGCCTACATGATAAGCGTATGATAAATTGGAGTTTTTTTACCGAGTGTTTTAAGACGTGTCAGGATGGCCGAGTGGTCTAAGGCGCCAGACTCAAGGATTGCTACCTTCCGATGATTCGGGTATTCTGGTCTCCGTTAGGAGGCGTGGGTTCGAATCCCACTTCTGACACATATCTTTTTCTTCAACTAGGAAATATTACAAATGTTATCGGATGTCTTAAATGCAAGAAACAAGCTCATCCTTTTCGGGCAACTTTACATATTCACAAAATTAGAGGGATATGTCTTCCCTTCTCTAACATTGTAAAGCCTATGAACAAAATAGTCATTCTTAGAAAAAAACGATTTAAAATTTAAATTCGTTTTTCCCCCCTATGGAACAGTTTATTAACACTTTGTACAAAATAAAAAATAAAATATTTTAACAAGTTTGCATTTGTGTTTAATGTGTTGTATCATATTTGCTACATCAGGCTTTTATACAGTGTGCTATGGTGAGATTATGCAGCTCACACTCAAGTAGAAATAAACTTTGTTCAGAAAATTTTATTCAGAAAAATCTGAAATTTGATATAGATGTTATTACTGTGGCCAGAAAGTACAATTAAATTTGAAAATGTATGAATATGAAAATGTTTCCACCATTACCTTCCAATAATATATCTTAGTAAATGATATTTAAATTACAGAGTAGTTTACTCAAAAATGAAAATTTACTCACACTCAAGATGTTCCAAACCTGTACGAGTATCTCTCTTCTGCTGAACACAAAGGAAATGTTGGTAACCATTGACTTCCATAGTATAAAAGAAACTCCAGCAGGTTTGGAACAGGGTGAGTAAATGATGACAGAATTTTCATTTTTGAGTGAACTATCTCTTCAATTAAATAATCAAAGCCCTGCAGGTTTAATTGTACTTAGCAAAATATAGCGTAATGCAGTGCAATGATGATTGATAGATGCATACATAAACATTTCTCAGTAGCCTGTTACATCATATTTGATACATTTTAATATGAAATCAATAAATGTATGGACAATCAAGTGGCTTCTGTCCAGTTACTGTTCATCTTGAAATATTAATAATAATAATAATATAGAAGTTATTCTTACATTTAAATTATAAAAATCAATAGATTTCACGGCAAAAACACACATGTATCACGACCTGAGGGTGGATGTTTCTAGAATTATACAAACAGGCCTTTTACTTGCTAAAAAAAAATCTCAATCAGATGACAGAAGGCTTGTCGTAGGTTATGTAAAACATGTTTTTCAGCAAATTTTTGATCATGTTGATAATCTAGAGGCCTTTTGAAATTCACGTACCAAATATCATACAGTAGGCTTTATAGAGTTAACTTGCTACAGGAACAGTTCAGCTGGAGCAAATGCTATGTTAAATGGATTCATGATTCCATGGGTTCATGAATATACCACCAGTAATCAGCAACGTATACTATGGAACCAACATAGTGTTTTAAAATAAAATCAGCAATGCACAATGGTAATAAACCACATTCTTTAATAATGAAAATTATGAACAGAAAAGGTGTTTTGCAAATACTTTACTTGGTAACAAAAATTGAAAATATAATCTCAACATAATGGAATGGAATGTGTATCTAACCTACAAATTTCCTGAGCAGATGTTAAGACTAGTATGTGATAAGTTTGCTCGTAACCTTTTTTAGAATGGGCCTTGTCTTAATCTGTATAAGGGAAACTAGTCCAACAAGCACCCCTGAATGAGATCTACACTCTAACTTTTACTATGGTGCTCATTTAAAAGCATTCTAGTGCAGTTTGATGTTTATATATGTATTTGGTTTAAATGTTCTCTGGCTAGATCAAAATCTGGAGTCAGCAATCAAAATAAAAAGAGTGAGAATTGTGTCCCATATTTATAGCAAGCTATATATTCCTGAAGAATATTTTTACCCAAGAATTCTTCAAATGACATGATTATGAGTCACAGCTGCTGTAGATGCACCATATACTACATTAGGTTTATGAATACAGTGATATGAAATTGTTTCTGAACACATGACGTGCTAATTAAGGTCACAGTGATGTATATGAAATGATGTGGCGGTTCAGACAAAACAGTCAAAATGAGCTATCAGCAAATGTGACTGCAACAAACTAACATGAATGGAAGAGCTAGTTTTGTTGTGATCTCCAAGTCCTAATCCTTCTTTTTGTCCTTGACTTCCTCATCATCTGTGTACTCAGTCGGTTCTTCTCCAGGTTTAAGAAGCTTCCCAACATAATCATATTTTTCTGTGGAGGCAAATATAACCCATTACTCAACATTTAGCAATGCAACCCTGTTGCAACATTCCTGAAGAAGAGCGCAACTGTAAAATCAGAGGCTGGAACAAAAGGTGTCCTTCAACTCACGTGTGAACTGGGTTTCCCACTCGCTCAGGCTCTCCTGCTGCATAGCATTGAGATCAGAAAGATCATCATGAGTGTCTTTCAAGGCCTCCTTCTCCAAACAGAACGTGGCCAGTCCTCTGGATGCATCTCTGCCAGCAAAGACCCCATAAGGGCCCTCTAAAAGTGAACAAAGTGGGTATTAGCTCTTCAGAAACATATTATAGTAGTGTAACAAGTAGTGTCCATTTCCTTGAATGAAGCACCATTCTGTACTCAGTGGACATCTTCATTATCTAGTCAACCTTTATCCGAGTTAAGTCAATCATTCACTGATGACCAGCAGTTTTGGCGTTGCAAAAGTGTGCACAAAAGTTACAAAAACGCAAAAATACTGCGATGACGTCTCTGTATCAGACCAAAAATAATGTAAATATAGATGCACTTTAACAGGGTTGCGTGACATCTCTATTATCCTGAATTTTCAGTAGGTTAGAGGTTCTGACTTGGCATTTGTAGGTTGTTTAAAAGGTGCGACATCAAGGGGCGTGTCTGAAATTAAATTAATGCATTTTCATGGAATATTTTAAAGTGAATAACTCGCATATATGCCAACGTAATTCAAGAAGTCACGTAATCCTTTGAAAAAAATAAATAAATGCATACAAAATCACCTGAGATAAGTTTGAAATAAAACCCACGACTGAATCTGAGATATTGGCATGTTACCTGGTCCGTAGAACTTCTTTCCTCTTGTAACATCAAACACTTTCCCGTTGATAGCCATCAGGATTCTTGGGTTTTTCAGTCCATCGTACTCTTGCAGTTCTGCCAAAGTGAAATCTCTTTTCTTTAGTTTAGGCAACGGCTCTTCAACCGGGCCAAAGTCTGCAGGCTTGTCTCCGCGGACGATTCTGTACAACAGGAATAAACAGAGACATAGCAAGCTAATGTTCAGAGGCGAAGTGAAAATTTCCTGAAGAATTCCAGAAGTTTGCTCGACCTCCTCTTCAGCCATTTCGTCTCTGATGTTGTGCGTGAGAAGAACATTGAGACTCATCGACGACCACAGCAGTGAACCAATCACAGAAGCCAAAAACACACAATGGTGCGACGCCAGCCAATCAGATTCGAGGTGGATTTCTGGGGCGTGTAGTTTTTGTGATGGCTTTGGAAGTTAACTGTAATCTGGAAGCCTTGCGTGGCTTTTTTTTTTTTTTTAATGTTTTGTAATATTGAGAAAATATTTCTTTAACTGTGTTATAATGAAAACAAGATCAAAACTATATTTATAAGCATAACTAATGTCCTGTGCCAATGATGGAATTACATTTTATTTAGCTACTTCATTCAGTAAAAATATAAATTACTGAATAGCTGGAAAGTGTTATGAATGGACTTCATTTCGAAGTTACATATTTTATAAAATGTTTTAAAGTCATTTAGGAATGTAACTGCCATGAGAAATATTAATGCAAAAATGGGAAACAGAAAAAAACACTTTGATTTTGATACACTTTAACTGGTAACTTAAAAAAATCTTACCATATACAGAGGAAAAGGAACATAATAAAGGTGGGGTAAGCAATTTCAGGAAGCCAATGTTGATATCTGAAATCACCAAAACAAACACGCCCCTACCCCAAAAGGGTCTCACCCCTATTTTGATAGCTCCGCCCCACACATACGTAGCCTACGCAACCCAGGCAACGATTAGTTCTCTGAAACAAAGCATAACCAATGTTACACTGTGTCTACACCGGACGCGAGCGGCGTGACAAAATACTATAGAAGTCATTATAATCAGTGATGCTGTCTACACTGGATGCTGCACGATTCGACATGATAAATCCCAGATAGAAAACTGCTGCCGTGTTCTATTTATGACGTGCTGACACAAATTTCAAATAATTTTCAACGGTCGCTTTATCGCGTCCAGTGTAGGCAGACTTCAGCTGTTGCGGCGCGTCCGGTGTAGACACGGTGTTACTCACCTATCGAGAAGAACCAAAGCAACCTCGGCGTCCGATCGCAGGCCTTCCGCTCCTTGAGTTCTCTCCAGCGCTGGAAAGCTAATCAGATATCTACACGAGTCCTGCTTCTTGCCTTATTGTTCCGCAGACGTTTTCCTCTTTTGTTTTTTATCCTCCATCTCTATCTTTCTGTCGCTCGGCTCAGCTAATGTCCGTCCTGTGCACTGAACGCTCTCTCCTACACATCATGAGTAGACACGCCCCTTACTGCTGATTGGCTACAAGTTTGTTTTGGTTCTCGGCCCGACTCAGTTTTCTAAAGCGTTTTTGAAAAATTACATACCCCACCTTTAAGTCAGTTTTGATTAATTGTTATATGATATTAATATAACATTGTTATTATTAATGTGACAAATGTAGTTAGAACTGTAAAATGCAGTCAACAAAATTTTATTACAGTAAAAAGTTTATTACAGTAAATTTAACATTTAATTTTTTACATTTAAATGAAAATAAAACTGAAATAATTCTATTTGGGCATAAGGAAAATTGTGTGTTAGATGTTGACTGTGGCCCTCTGGCCCCATATGAAACTCAATGTGCTAGAAATCTGGGTGTTCTATTAGATCATAACTTAAAATTTGATAAACAGATCAATGCTGTTGTAAAATCATGCTTTTATCATCTTCGTCAACTTTCTAAAGTAAAAACCCTTCTTATCACAGAGTAATTTCCAAACAGTGATCCATGCTTTTGTAACAACCCGCCTAGATTATTGCAATTCACTTTATTACGGTGTTTC
>JAFVLL020044184.1:0-22037 GCA_021397915.2 Tor tambroides | reverse complement strand
AGCACTGGCTGTTGTCAGACTCCTTGTGCAAACAAAAATCTTACTGGATTATTACAATTAATGGCAAAAATAATGTTTGTAAATGTAAACTATTATTTCCTGCTGACACACTACAGAAAAAGATAGAAATAACTGACTTAAAACCATTTTTTATTGGTGAAAATACTAGTGGCCTAAGACTTTTGCACAGTAGTGTATATAAGGTAGAGCAGGGCTAGTTGCTGCAAAAGCTATACCTCAATAACCATACTGAAAGGCATTACATGTTCAGAGCACTCCTAAATAAAATTAAATAATAATAATAATAATAATAATAATAATTTTAGTGAATTATGTCTATTTAAACTAAATTACCAGTACCATTACATTTTTGTTTTAGCTGTCCAGTAAACAAGCGAGCACAATCCACATACATGAGTCAACTACATAATGAAAGTATTAACCAAAAAGTTGGACTGCATTGTCACATGTGTTTTTCTTCAGTATTTAGCACATTATTTCTTTTGTCCAGCAACAGTAGGAATGTTCAAAAGCTCTTTAGTAGCCAAGACTTTAATATATAGTTAGAAAGTGTGACAAACATCGTGTTGGTTCCAGGGGCTGGTGGCTTTTCAGCAGACGTGAGGGAGCCGTACCTTCTCATGTATTTTGTTGAAACATTCTTTCCACCTGTGCTAATGCATTCCCTTTTGCTACAGCCAGAGCAAACCATCATTTGTTCACTTTATTTGTTTATAGAATTGTTTAATATTGGCCAATTGACTGGAGAGAGTTTAACATGTCTCTGTGGCTGATAAAGCCTGTTTTTGGATCATAAATCAGTAACTTGTAAATAGAAAACAACTGTTCTGTCCATTGGCTGCTCCTAGAGGTCAAATCTCTGTGCCAGCCCCATCTGCCGAAAGTACTCAAAGACTTCAATGTTCAATCCCTGGAACAGATCTCTGTGGATTTTATTATCTAGGCAAGAAACTGTTGAAAGTTTCCAGTCTTGCTCAGAACTTGAGGACTACCACGAATCAAGATTGCATGACGATAAAGTATCCCATTTGGCTGTACATTTAAATAGCATAACTGTTTGACTGTGTGAAACCTGAATAAACCAGAAGAGAAAGCAAGAGGGATCAGAACCCAGATTATTATGCATATGTTCCAGAACATTACTATATAAATGCAGTATTAGCATGGAGACATGGAATGAGCATCTCTCAATTTCAGATTATGACCCTAACAGTGTGGTGAAAAGGGTTTGTTGTGTGCTGCCTGTTTTCAACGCATGTGGGTGCATTGATTATGGGAAATTTTACTGATTGATGAGTGAAAATGGGTGATTAATAAACAAATAAAAATGAAAACGTGACCATTTCCATTTGTAGATTATTTTACATGCTGCACAATGGTGGATTTTAAATGGCCTGGAAACAGCTTTAAATCAATGTGTACTAACTTTTTCCACATACACAAATTATACTGCTTTGTATCTATTGGCACTGGTGAAATGGCAATCCAAAATCTGCATTCTAAAACTGAGAAAAGAAGAAGAATAAAAAAAAGAAACTAAAAGGTGCCTTTGCACAGCCCTGTAGAAAGTCATCAGTGATGACGTTTCTGACAAAAGTACATCTAACACATGATTGAAACCAATATACTGAAAAGCTGTAAATCTGGCAGACTTTATCCCATATACGTAACTTCAACACACAATAATTAGATAATTCATCTATCATTAAATATGGTACCATCCATATCAAGGAAGGCCTGTATTGTTGCTAACAATCAAAACTCCTTGATACTGGCCCATAACAACACAAATATGAGCTGTAGCTAGTAGAAGCCAAGTGAAGCAAATGCATGTTTTTCAAGTTTCTACTTGACCATCCCTGAGGGACACTGACCGAGTACTCACAAACTGTATCTCACCAATATTTGCAGCTTAACTCAAAGACTTCATTTTTCTTACATTTGCAATTCTCTAAAACCTAATTGCATAATTGTCTAATTTCCTTAAATCACAGAAATAACATGTACGTAACGACAGACTGTAAGAAAGTAATGTTTTGTAAAATGTTGGCTGTTCAAGTCATTCCTAACATTAACTGGGTTTCCATCCAACTGCTGTAATACACATTTTGAAAGTGTGCATAGAAATGGAAATGCTAATAAACTGTGAATTCACATAATTTTTTTTTCTCACTAAGCAGGGGTGTATTATTTAGAGACCTATACTAGTTAAAATGCACATTAAAGTGATGTAAACAGTTTATTGCACATAAACGAAAAGCTTGACATGACAAAAAAGCCTTGACCATTGCATACCATTATTCAAATGTAGCAGCAGTTAGAAAAAAGTCCTTCCCTCACCTTGCTGTTAAAGCTTGAACTGTTTTGTGAGTGGGTGACATATATAAATGAATAGCCATTTGAGCCATCGTTATGTGAATTATTGCACTTCTTCTGCAATATCTCCTGCCAGGAATTAATAACATAATGTGTTACTGTTCTTTTACAACAAATGCATAATGTGCATGACAGTGATGGAATGATTAGCATTTACAGAAATGTGAACATCAAAAATCCAAAATATTCTGTTTGGAATAAGAGAGATGTTGAAAAGTATGCTATGATATGTGTTTCTCTCCTTACTGTTGTGTTTTATCCAAACCTAATTATCTTATGAAATACAATATGAGGCATGTGGGAAAGGATTTGTTTATCTCATAAGGCCAAAAAAATCAGATGAGTCAAAGTTTATTGTACCTAACATCTCATTTTCAGATCTACTCTTTCTGACAGAATGACAAATTTAGCCAGCAATGCTATTTACATTTGATATAATCTTTGTAATTACATTCTGCAAGGTTATAAAAATGAGTGAGAATCTACTTAAACTCAAAACAAGAATGTATTCAATACTGAATTTGGAAGAGCAAGTACAGGCGAATATAGTCTTTTTGCTGATTTTTTTTTTTTTTTTTTTGGCAGAATTTGATAATGTCTTGACAGACATCCTAACCAAATCAAATTGTTTTCTTCACTGAACAATAGACAATAAGATCATGTTGTGGAACACACAAGAAATTTGTCTTGGTGTTAGGAGTTTCCAGTACAGATAGTACAAACATAGTGCAGACATACATATAATTAATGTAATAAAAACACTAATAATGAAGGGAATTGACAATAAATTATAAATAACAATAGTAATAAAACTATACAGAAAAGAAAATGTCCATAGACAGAACTGTGAATGTGCATATGTGGTATTTACAGATGAAGGTTTAATGAGTTATTTACAGGTGCATAGTATTGAGGTGTGTCATGTGTTGTTTAGGTGGGATATGGCCTGGGGGGAAAAAACTGTTCTTGTGTCTGGCTGTTTTGGTGCTCAGTGCTCTGTAGTGCCAGCCAGAGGGCAACAGTTCAAATAGAGAGCGGGCTGGGTCTGTGAGGTCCAGAGTGATTTTCTTAGCCATTTTCCTCACTCTGGAAATATAAAGATCTTGGAGGTTGGATAGAGGGGCACCGATAATCCTCTTAGCAGTCCTGACTGTTTGTTGTAGTCTTCTGATATCTGTTTTGGTAGCTGAACCAAACCAAACAGTTATACATGAACACAGGACAGACTCGATGGCAGAGTAGAACCGTTTCAGCAGCTCTTGTGGCAGGTTGAACCTCCTCAGCTGGCAGAGGAAATACAGCCTCTGCTGGGACTTTTTCACAGTAGAGTCAATGTGAGTGTCCCACTTTAGGTCCTGAGAGATAGCGGTGCCCAAGAATCTGAATGACTCTACTGCAGCCACAGTGCTGTTCATGATGGTGAGTGGGGGGAGAGCAGGGGGTTTCTCCTGAAGTCTACTATCATCTCCACCGTTTTGAGTGTGCTGAGCTCCAGGTTGTTGTGACTGCACCAGACAGCCAGCTGTTTAACCTCCTGTCTGTATGCAGACTCGTCTCCTTCCTTGATGAGGCAGATAACTGTAGTGTCGTCCGCAAACTTCAGGACAGAGGGGTCCTTTGAAGTGCAATCATTCATGTAGAGTCCTGGATGTAAGTTTGCCCAGCCTCACTAGCTGCTGCCTGTCTGTCAGGAAGCTGGTGATCCACTGACAGATGGATGTGGGCACAGAGAGCTGTGTCAGTTTGTCTGAGAGAACGTCAGGCATGATGGTACTGAAGGCTGAACTGAAGTCCACAAATAAGATCCTTGCGTAATTCTCAGGTTTGTTGAGGTGTTGCAGGATGTAATGCAGTCCCATGTTGACTGCGTCATCCACAGACCTGTTTGCTCTGTAGGCAAACTGAAGAGGATCCAGCAAGTGTCCAGTGATGTCCTTCAGGTAGGCCAGGACAAGTCTCTCAAGTGACTTCATGACCACAGAGAGAAGCGACAGGTCTGTCCAGTGATTTTGGGTGTCTGCTGGGTGTCAGTCTGACCTTTTCAAATCAGCAGTAAAACACATTCAGATCATCAGCCAGTTGCTGATTCTCCACAGACTGTGGGGGTGGTGTCTTGTACATGGTGATGTTCTTCAGACCAGTCTATACTGATGCCGGATCATTGGCTGAAAGCTCTTTTCTCAGCTTTTCAGAGTAGTTCTTTTTAGCCACTCTGATTTCCTTTGTTAGTCTGTTCCTGGACTGGTTATACAAGATTTTATCCCCACTTCTGTAGGCATGCTCTTTGGCATGACAAAGCTGTTTGAGTTTCCCTGTAAACCACGGTTTATCATTATTGAATGGTACGAATGTCCTGGTGGGGATGCACATATCCTCACAGAAGCTGATATATGAAGTTACAGTCTCTGTGAGCTCATCCAGATCGGTGACAGCAGCTTCAAAAACACTCCAATCAGTGCAATCGAAACAGGCTTGTAAATCCTGCTCTGCTTCATTAGTCCATCTTTTAACATTTCTTACAGGTTTAGCTGATTTCAGTTTCTGCCTGTAGGTTAGTATAAGATGAACTTGAACAGTGATCAGAGAGCCCCAAAGCCGCACATGGGACAGAATGATATGCATTCTTTATTGTGGTGTAACAGTGATCCAATATATTATACATGCTGTCTGTGAGGATTTCCAGTCAGGATTCAGACCGTATCATAGTACTGAGACGGCTCTCATCAGAGTTACAAATGACCTGCTCTTATCATCTGGTCATGGTTGTATCTCTCTATTAGTGCTACTGGATCTTAGTGCTGCGCCATTGCTTTTAACAGTTTACATGCTACCCTTGGGAGATATCATCAGTAAACGTGTTAGCTTTCACTGTTATGCTGATGATACTCAGCTCTATATTTCTTTGCAGCCTGATGAATGTTACGTTGTCTCACAAGGAAGATGAGGAAGGCGAATATAATCCAAAAAATAATAATTTAATAATAATTTAATATTATTAATTAATTAATAATTATTATTATTAATAATTTAATATTAATAATTTAAATTATTAATAATTTAATAATAATAATCCACAAGAGAACAAGGAAGTAAATCAGGAGATGCAGCAAACATGTAACAAACAATAACCGACATCAACTGAACTGAACGGAGACTTCAAGTAGGCAGCAGCTTAGGCAAAAAACAGGTGAAGGGGTTTAACTAATAATGACTTAACAAGCAGATAAACTAATGAGCTAAATCAAACAGGAACAAAACATAAGGCAAAACAGGAACAGGCAGACGGAACAGAAGACAATACTAAAGTCCATAATCCTGACAGTACTCCCCCTCCCCGAAAGGCGCGACCTCACGCCGTAGGAGGACGATCCAAGGAGGGCGGGAGGGCATGTGGGAGGAGTACGGACTGGCGATAAACGGCTGGAAGGGCAGGCCGAGGACCAAGGAGGCGATGACGGAGGGAGGAACCATTTTGGATGCGGAAGGCACCAGGGCGGAGCAGATGGTTGGAGGGGCCAAGAAGATGACAGGAGAGAGCTGGAGAAGGAGGAGCCAGACAGAACCCAGGCTACAGCCATTATGGCGGCCCCCGGTGGAGCCGACGGAGGGAGGAGCCATGGTGGAGGACAGACTGATGACTCCAGGGAGCCGACCGATGGCAGCGGAGCAGGTGGAGGTGGAGCCCGAGGCGGCGACAGAGAGCCGAAGAGCCAGGGTGAAGCCGAAGATCCGGAGGCCCAAGGCGGAGCAGGTGGCTTCAGCGACCAAGGCGCAGGCGGGGATCCGGAAGGCCGCGGCGGAGCCGGAGTGACAGAGGACTGAGGTGGAGCAGGAGGGAAGGAGGAGCCCAACGGAGCTGGAGGGATGAAGGGACGAGGCACAGCCAGAGGAGTGTAGTCCCGAGGCGAAGGTAGGGGGACGACTGACCAAGGCGGAGCCGGAGGGACGAGGGAGCCCGGTGGAGCTGGTGGACTGACGGGCTCCGGTGGAGACGAGGGAGCTGGAAGCCATGGTGGAACCGCTGGGTCGTAGGACTGAGGCGGAGTCTGGGCCTCAGAGGCTGAAGGCGGAGTCGAGGGATCCTCCAGACTCGACGCCAATGAAGCTGGAGATGGGCAGACCCATGGCAAGCCCATACCGCAGATGGTGGGCTGAGGGTGAGCAGAGGGGCTGACAGGATCCAGCAGAATGGGCGTTGATGAATGGAACAGATCGATTAGAGGAGGTGGGAGAGGGAGGTTGGGTGGGATTTCTTGCCAGAATGATATCACAGATGATGGACATACATGTAATTCCGTATTCCAGTCTATTAAGTTCCCCAAGTCCAGTTCTGTCTCACCCTCAGCGGTGGCGGAATGGGCGGGGCTTTCCTTAGCCCCCACGATCTCCACAGCAGTATCCACCGTTGCTTGTGCTGTCGGCTCACGCACCTGGTCAGACTCCTGAGGCACATGCTCCGGGACGATCGTCAGCTCTGTCGCTCCTGATGGCGATGGCTCAACGACCGCGGCAGGCTCTGGCTCTCTGTCCGCGGTGGGCTCTGGCAGCTCCGTGTCGTGAGGTGGTGGTAGACTGGACTCTGGGTTGTCGGCACTCACATGTGATGACCTTGGGCTGGAATCCGCTTCATCCACAGTGAATGCTGATCCGGCAATCCACAGTGCGAAGTTGATGTAAATCCTCAGCAACCAGCACGGATCAGCTCTGGGCATGAGAAAGCGGATCTCGTCATCCAGCCCGCACCAAAATCCCTCCATTAGGGTAAGGTCATCACATGTGGCGAGATGGCAATAATCCAAAAACTCCAGCACATACTCCTCCAGGTCACGTCCGTTTTGAAAAATAAAAATAGTAGCTCCTGAAGCACTGTCGCTCAGGGCTACGTTAATTGAAGCCAGTACTAACTTCATCTTTTATGGTCGGTTATTCTGTTACGTTGTCTCACAAGGAAGATGAGGAAGGCGAATATAATCCAAAAAATAACGTCTGTAATAATAATCCACAAGAGTACAAGGAAGTAAATCAGGAAATGCAGCAAACATGTAACATCAAACAATAACCGACATCAACTGAACTGAACGGAGACTTTAAGTAGGCAGCAGATTAGGCAAAAAACAGGTGAAGGGGTTTAACTAATAATGACTTAACAAGCAGATGAACTAATGAGCTAAATCAAACAGGAACAAAACCATATAAGGCAAAACAGGAACAGGCAGACGAAACAGAAAAAGACAATACTAAAGTCCATAATCCTGACAATGAAACATACCAATTCGCAAAACTAACAAAATGCATAGTTGATATATAAAAAAGCTGGATGACTAGTAATTTCCTACTGCTAAATTCTGAAGAAAAGAAAACAGAGGTGTTAATTATCTGACCAAAAACCTCAGCATATAATAATCTAGAATAATGTTTAAAACTTGTTGGCTGCTCTGTCAATTCTTTGTCATCAGTTAGGAACCTAGCTGTGCTATTTGACAGCAATCTTTCTTTTGAGGTTCTTAAAAATCTTAAATTTTAAGATTTCTTAAAAATATCTAAATTACAACCTATGCTCTCAATGTCAAATTCAGAAGTGTTAATTCATGCGTTCATGACCTCAAGGTTTGATTATTGTAATGCTTTATTGGGTGGCTGCTCTGCACACTTAATATACAAACTCCAGCTGGTCCAAAATGCAGCAGCTAGAGTTCTTACTAGAACCAGGAAGTATGACCATATTAGTCCAGTTCTGTCAACTCTGCACTGGCTCCCAATTAACCCTCTGGGGTCTGAGGTGATTTTGGGGCCCTTGAGATGTTTTGACATGCCCTGACATTTGTGCTTATTTCAGCTACTTATAACATACTATTGACCAACATGTAATTTTTTTGTATTCAGCACAAACTTTGAACAGATTCTGTTCAACAAGTGAAACATGTAAATCATACCTGATATTTAAGTGTTTGCCGCTTCTTTCCATGGATTCAAGAAAAAATAGTCATCAGTAGTCAATGAGCTTGTTTTACCATAGAATATCAGTGTAGTTGAACATCTGATGTTGGTATAGCGCTTTCGGAAGAAAACAGTTTGAAAAGTGAAAGTCAGCAGGATTCATCTGTTGTGCAGGTATCTGATCACTAAAAAACAAAAAAACATCTGTGAGCATGTTAATATCAGTATATGTAGCCTATATATTTATATATAGTATGATTTTGTAGTCATAGACCCATGCATGCTTTGTATTATCGTAAAAAGGACATTTTATATCCGAGAAAGAAATTATTATTGTTTAGGACATTAAACATCTATAGAAATATATGTATAAAATATATTTGTGAACAGAGTATTAATAATATCATATATAATATCATTCAATATCACTCATATTACTTTTATATTGTATTGTTTTATATTATATAGAGCATGAAAACATCATCGCATCGTAAGAAATTTAGATACAACGAAGTGCCATATTCAAAATATTTCACTGGATTTCAGACATTTTAGTCAGGAATTATAGTTTGGGGAAAACCCAACTAGTAAATGTGTTCAAGTTTATGCCACAATAACATGTAAACTAATGCAAAAAATAAACATTACTTACTCATTAGAATGAACCGCTCTGCACTGGGTTAGCTCGTTGCATCTTGAGATACATTGTGTTCTCTCAGCGCGTCTTTACTGAGGTAAATCCTGTGTTATCTTCTTCCATAAACGAACAGTAGCCGAGATTAACTAGATGAATCCTCACGCTTTGTGCATGGAGCTGATGTGGGTGTTTACATGTCGTGTGTCTCACATGGACGATTGTCATAACAAAAGCGAAAGTAGCTCATGGCCGTGGTCACATTAAAAATAATTAGATCAGACGGAGAAACTGGATATGGCGTTGGTTTCATACTGATAACTTTATCACAGAATATTTGTTTTTTTTTTTACATGACTTCATTTAAGAGTAGATATATCAAGCTTTCTATAGATAAAGTGCCTTGCAGAAGTATTCAAACCCCCTCATTTTTTTTACGTTTTGTTATGTTGCAGCCTTACGTTAAACCGCTTTACTTTTTTTTTCCCCCACAACAACCTACACTCCACACACCATAATGGCAAAGCAAATAACAGGTTTTTAACATCTTTGCAAATTTATTATACATAAAAAACAAATGATTCCATTGCATAAGGATTCAAACCCTTATCTGGGACAGTTGAAATTTAGCTCAGAAGCATTCATATTGCTTGTAGATGTTACTACACTTTGAGTGAAGTTAACCTGTGTCAAATTCAATTGAATGGGTACGATTTGGAATGGCACACACATTTTAATAAAAGGTCTAACAGCTGAAAATGCATATCAGAGCAAAAACCAAGCCCTGAGGTCAAAAGAACTGCCTGTAGAGCTCAGAAACAGGTTTGCGTCAAGCCACACATCTGGAGAAGATTTCAGAAACAATTCTGCTGCATTGAAGGTTCACATGTAGCCTTCATTATCCATAATGGAAGACGTTTGAAACAACTAGGCCTCTTTCTAGAGCTGGCCTCCTGGCCAAACTGAGCAACTAATGGAGAAGGGCCTTGTCTAGACTGGTGACCAAGAAGCTGATGGTCACTCTAGTTGAGCTCCATGATCATATATGCAGATGGGAGAACCTACAGAAGGACAAACATCACTGCAACACTCCACCAATCTGGGCTTTATGTCAGTGTGGCCAGACTCAATCTTCTCCTCAGAGAAGACACATGAAAACACACTTGGAATTTGCAAAAAAAGCACCTAAAGGACCCTCAGGCTCTGAGAAACAAGATTCTCTGGTCTGATGAACCTCAATTCTAAGCATCATGTTTGAAGGAACCCAGCTCTGCTCATCACCTGCAGAGTACCATCCCAAAAGTAAAGTGTGCTGGTAGTAGCCTCATGCTGTGGGGCTGTTTTTCAGCAGCAGGGACTGAGGGACTTGTCAGAGTAGAAGACAAGCTCAATGCACCAAAATATAGAGATAGCCTCAGGGGCGTCACTAGACCTTTTACTGGGGCACGTGCCCCAGTATAAATCTACTGTGCCCCAGTATAAATCTCAAGTTTAAGTTTTAACAGTTTACTTTATTTGTCAGTGTATTCATTTACAATGATAATCGCGGCAAAGAAACTGGACTATATGTAACGCAGTAACCTAATTCATGCTTATAAACGCGACGCAGTTGTGCACTTCAACCGTAAACACAAACCCGTGCCGTAGAAATGCCTCCATCGCGATATGACTGGATATGGTCGGTTATGATTGAATGTGATTGGTTCATGCGATAAATCCCGGCTCTTGTTTTCGTGCGAGCTCTTGGCTTGAATGAAGAAAATGACAGCGTTATTGACTAAATATTAAGTAAACAACTCACCCGCTTAGATATATCACTGCTATGTGTCATGTCAAAATAAAACTTGAAATGACCTGAAAACGTGATGACCGTCAGTTAGTGAGCATTCAACTTGATGAAATGAAAGATGTGTCTTCGTGTCTGTGACAGTGTTTACAGGGCTTTTATGAAGATGACTCGAAAATAAGTTGACTATTAAAAAGAACAGCTGAACATCAGTTCACTAGTAAGTGCAAATAGGCCGCAATTGTCAGCATAAGGTATTTACACTAACTCCGTCCATCAATGTAATATTACTGCAAAAAGACGCAAGTTTTATTAACGCTGCCAGTGGTGAAGATAGTAAAACGCGAACCAAAGTCATTTTTGATGCGATCGACTCGGGTTCGAATCCGCCCTTTACCGAACTTTTTTTTTTTTCTCCTCCATTTTCAAATCTCATATCACATCGGGTAGGTGTAGGGAGGGCTTATATTGTCCCATTTAATAATTTGAATTAAAATTATAATTTACACTCAATGTTATTATTGCATACTGTTTTATAATGTTCTACAATACTAAGGTGCAGATAATTGCCACTATTTGAAATTAGTATAAATAGCAGAAATTCCTGCTATTTTAACATAGTGTAAATAGAATCTATAGTTATTTGCACTTAGTGTAAATAGCATATCGCTAAGAAAATACTGCTATTTTCACTTAGTGTAAATAGCATCTAACTAAGATTAATAAATGCTGTAGAAGTGTTGTTCATTCTTAGTTCATGTTAACTAATGTTAGCCTAACTAATGAAGTCTTTCCAAAATATTGTTCAAATTCAGTAACCTTTCGTTATTATTTTGGAATAAATGTAAAAATGCATACAGCACTATGAAATGTATAATAATTATTTAAAATATTAAATAAAATAAAAATAATGTTAACAAAATACAAAATAGAATTATTTTTGTTCTCTCTTTTTATGTAATGTTTAACCAAGAAAATGCAAAAACATTAAGTGTAACAGGCACATGAATTTATATATATAGCATATAACTGCCTCCTCATTTTAAAACACCACCTGATGTAAACATGACCAAACTAAAGTAAGTCTCTAAATAATATCAGTCATCTTATTTTGATCATTATTGGGTCCTGCACGTGGACATCAGAATTTTTTTGTGCAAAGCAGGGAAAGGGAAGCAGAAAGGAGAGATGATGAGTTTAAGGGAGGTAAAACTTGATAAACAAACTGTGCATCCCCAGCCAGACAGGTCTCAGACATTAGAGGAAAAAGTCTCAGGAAAACCTGTCAAGTCTGTAGAACTACATTGTTGCTGAGAAAAACATTTATGTGTTCTGTACTTTAAGATATGAAATTAATATTTAATTCACTAACTCTAATTTAGGACATTACATAAAAAGTTGGCAGTAACTATGTCTGAGATAACTATGTGATGGCAGTACAATTTAATGCTCAAAAAATGAACCAACCTTGTTTGGACTTGGCTGGGAAACCGGGGAATACCTTTGTTTTGTTTTGTTTTTTGTTTTTCTAGATTAAATATGCTCTTATTTTAGTTGCAGCCATAAAATGACTGGTTTCTTGAAATATTGTAATTGTTAATTCTTGAAAAGATGTAATTATTCATTGTTATCATTGTATAATGTAGAAGAATGCAGATGTGCAAGAAGAAAAATTCTCTCTGCTTTTATTATTTCCATACAGTGTATGCCATAATTATGTTAAAGATACTTAAATATTTTTTAAATACATACATGTTTACCTTCCTCGGTATTTTTGCACTGTAGAAATAGTGGTTTAAGCAACAGAAGTTTGTACAGGAATGTGCTGCGCACAGCAGGCTTTCAAGAAAAAAGTGATAGAAAAATTAATGGTGGCCTGTGCCCCAGTAGAGCTTTTGGTCTAGCAACGCCCCTGGATAGCCTTAATGAAAACCCAGTCCAGAGCATTCAGAACCTCAGACTGGGCAGAAGGCTCACCTTCCAACAGGACAATGACCCTAAACACACAGCAAGAGTGGCTTATAGACAACTCTGTGAATGTCCTTGAGTGGCCCAGCCACAGCCTGGCCTTGAACCCAATCAAATATTTCTGGAGAAACCTGAAAATGTGCATCTGCCCCATCCAACCCGACAGAGCTTGAGAGGGGAACAGGTGAGGGGAAGAAGGGCAGATAATTGCCAAATGCTGATGAGCAAAGCTTGTCGCATCAAACAAAAAAGATATAATAATAATAATAACAAAAAAAAAACAACAACAAAAAAAAAAAAAAAAAAAAAAAATAAAAAGACTTGAAGCTATAAAGGTACTTCAGCTAAGTACTAAGTCAAGGGTTTGAATACTTATGCAACTTACTTATTTCAGATTTGTTATTTTTTATAAATTTACAAAGTTGTGACAGTTCTGTTTTTGCTTTGCCATTATGGTGTATGGAGTGTAGATTGATGTGGAAAAAAAAGTAATTTAATGCAGTTTAACATAAAGCTGCAACATAAGAAAACGTGAAAAAAATGAAGGGGTTTGAATACTTCTGCAAGGCACTGTATATCTCTCATGTCTGTGTCTCATGTATTTGCTGAGTTCCAGTTCATTTTAGTGACGCATTTCAAACTGAACATCATGGCGTCCGAGACAGCAGAGAACGCACCCTGTTTATTTTTTTATTTTGCAAAAGCACAAAGATTTGTTGTTATTGAGAGTGTAGACAAATAAAAGTAGACACCTAACAGATTCAAATGATGTATAACACTTATTTGTGTGACCAAAATCGAAAGAGTATTTTTAGTGTCTTTTGCACTGATCTTAAAAAGAGTATGCTGGTCGCACCGGTCCCAAACTGTGGAACAGTCTTCCTAGCGTTGTTCAGGAGGTAGACACATTCTGTCAGTTCAAATCTAGATTAAAGCCCTTTAACCTGGTTTACACACTAACACATTATCACATTTCGAAAATTCAAATCCGTTAAAGGATTGTTAGGGTGCATTAATTAGGTCAAACTTCCCATACACCCAATGTACTTGTTACATCATTGGCTCTATCATACACCCGGCGCAAGGCGCTGCGCAAGTGTTTTTGCTAGTTTCAGCCTGACGCAGTTGCCATTTTCCCATCCTACGCCACGTTGTTTAAACAGCAAATGCATTTGCGCTCATTTGTGCTCCCATGGGCATGCTGGTCTAAAAAAGAGGTGTGTTCACGTGCGTTGTTGGCGCGTTGCTATTTTGAGGAACTGAACATAGACTGCGCCATAGACCAGCTCAAACCTGGTCTAAAGTCTAAAGTCAATGTCGCAATATTTTTTTTTTTTGTTATTTAAAGAGCGTGTTAGTAGAAAATGCGCCTCTGGGCGGGTCCACAATGCCCATTCACTTTGCTTATTACACATAGAGACGCACAGAAGCACACAAACATGCCAAATATTAAAAATTAAAAGATTACAGTGTAAAAGAATATTATTGTGTAGGCTACATAAATATAAAAATGTCATACATGTCATAATGGATAGTCATTGCGTATCAGAATTAGCCTACCTATTTGCTTGCGCATGAGCAGATTCATTTGCTCTCTGGAGACTCGTTCAGTCTATGCGCCTTAAAATTCCACCATTTAAATAGCGAATCCGCCATGGCGTGAGCGCAACTCGCTCTTAAAGGGAATGGGAGACGACACTCTGATTGGTTTATTGCACGTTATGCCCAAAAACACACCAATTACTCATTAAGAGAATAGGGGACAACCCTTTTTGACCACGTGCTGGGAGTGCCGACCGTTTTTCCCGTCGTTATACTAGCAAAAGTGGATTCGGAAATGCCCTAAGTGCACCTGCGCCGTGTGCTTAAGACCATGCGCTTAGATCGTTAAAATAGGGCCCCATAAGAAGAATGGCATCTACACTAATATTAGTCTCTTTCATTCTTATTCCATGGTCAGCGTAGCCACCCAAATCCAGTCCATATCCAGACCAGATGGTGGATCAGCACCTAGAGACGACCTCGACAGCCCTGAATATCAGTGGAGACCAGGACAACTAGATGTTCCTCAGAGACAGATCCCCAGGGAAGACCTAATCACCTAGACGGCCTTTGGTGCAAGACCACGGGAACCAGACGAGTCCTCTACACAATCTGCCTCTGCTGCAGCCTGGAATTGAACTGCTGGATTCGTCTGGCCAGAGGAGAACTGCCCCCCTCACTGAGCCTGGTTTCTCCCAAGGTTTTTTTTTTCTCCATTCCTGTCACCGATGGAGTTTTGGGTCCTTGCCACTGTTGCCTTTGGCTTGTTTAGTTGGGGACGCTTAATTTCAGGCAATATAGTTGGCTTGATTGCACAGACACTATTTGAAAAGAACTAAACTGAGCTGGACGATGACATCACTGAGGGTGTTTTGGGGGCCTGGAGAAGTTTAGTTATGCCCTGACATTTGTGCTTTTTTCAGTTGCTTATAAACATATAAATGGCTAAAGTCTTAAAACACTATATTCACCACAAACTGGGCTACAATAAAATGTGAGCAGCATGTATGTATATGATTGTGTTTTTGAGAAAGCAAAGTTTATCCAAGGTTAGTGAAAAACTAAAATTTTGAATTCACTGAAATAAGGCCATAAAACACATACAGAACATTTGTTCACAAGACTTTTGAGAACTGGATCTTGTAGCCTAGAGTTTTTGGTTCAAAATTATTTGAAAATCATTCTGTTCACTCATTCACAGAAAACAATAAATTGATTTAAATGTTCTAAGACACTCTTTGTTTCGAAAGGGCGTGAATTATCATGAATAATGCTGTGATTCACACCTGAGAAGACAAAGGCCTGCATAATGAGCTGCAAAATGAGCCATTCAGTCAGGTATGTGACAGAGGGAAGAGTTACAAGAAAGAATGTGAGGACAAAATGCATTTATATATATATTATATCATTCAAAATATATTTAACTATCACACAAAATAACTTGAGATACACTTGCGAGTGCAGTTAAACCGTTTATTAGGAACAAGCAAAGCTGAATTTCAAAGCTGAATTTTTAGCACCATTACTCCAGTCACATGCTCCTTCAGAAATCATTCTAATATTCTGATTTGCTGCTCAAAAAAAAAAACATGTATTATTATTATTATTATTATTATTATTATTATTATTATTATTATGGTGTTGAAAACAGCTGAGTAGAATTTTTTCAGGCTTCTTTGATTAATAGAAGGTTCAGAAGAAAGCATCTTTTGTAACATTATAAATGTCTTTATCGTCACTTTTGATCAATTATATATATATACTGACTCCAAGCTTTTGAATGGTATAGTGTATATTGTTACACTTGGAGTAAGACTGGAGTAATGATGCTGAAAATTTAGCTTTGATCACAGGAATAAATAACATTTTAAAATATATTCAAATAGAATGCAGTTATTATAAATAGTAAAACTATTCACAATATTACTGCTTATGCTGTATTTTGGATCAAAGATATGCAGGCTTTGTGAGCAGAAGAGAATTCTTTAAAAAAAAACTGTTAAAAAAACTGTGTTACTGTTCAAAAACTTTTTTTACTAGTAATGTATGTCATGTTGAAATATAGGGGGAAAGGGAAGTGGTGTGTGGCCAAGTATGGTGACCCATATTCAGAATTTGTGCTCTGCATTTAACCCATCCAAGTGCGCACACACACAGTAGTGAACACACACCCGGAGCAGTGGGCAGCCAATGCTGCGGCGCCCGGGGAGCAGTTGGGGGTTCGGTGTCTTGCTCAAGGGTCTCACCTCAGGGTGGAGAGAGTGCTGGTTATTCACTCTCCCTACCTACAATCCCTGCCAGACCTGAGACTTGAACCCATGACCTTCGGGTTATAAGTCCAACTCTCTATCCATTAGGCCACGACTGTCCCCTAATATATAAATATATAATAAATATATAAATATAATATATAAATATATAAATGAACATCACATATCTGGCATTTCCAAAGTGTATGAACAGAGTTTATCACAGTAAAGTTTTGTCTAAACATTCTTACTCTAACATTATTAACATTATAACTCATATTACTTTTATAGCCTACCATATTGCTATCTATTTTATAGAGTATTAAAAAAAAATAAATCCTGAGACATTTAGATGCAGTGAATGAAACTTCATGTTTCACTTATACATGTAGTCAGGCATTATAGTTTGAAAAAAGTCTAACTAATAAAATGTGTACAAGTTGTGTCACGGTAACACATTAACAACTAACACAAGTAGGCTAATAAAAGAAAGACTTACTCAAGTAAATTATATCCTCCGCTGAATCAAGCCGTGAGTCGCATCTCCTTTTTCTGAGGTAAATCCAAAGCTTATTCCTGTCAGAAAAATTGTCTGAAAAATTAACCATTTGTTATTATCAGCAATATAAATAAAGGTGACGACTTGACATTGGCTAATACGTGCTTTATTCCTAATTTCACTTTGAAAGCATGCCATCTAACTTGCTTTAAATGACATTACCCATTATGGAACTAAACAGATGAGGAGCAGGAGAACAGCAGCATGTCATCTCATTGTTTCCAAAGCAACAGTACTGCTTCAGTCTTCAGTTTGGCCTCTATCTTTCAGACTGTCCATTCTCAGGAATTTCAAGGTGAAGAGTAAGGGTTTGCAGTCCTTATCAATATCTGTATCTCTGTCACAGATCTGTGCATCATTCATCCTGCCATCACTGGAATACTAACCATAGTCACACATCCTGTATAATCATTTCCTCTTCCTTTCAGTATAAAAGCCATGTTAACACTGCATCATGTGCGAAGTATTGCCATTACTCATCTGCTTTAGTGTGAGTTTTCTGTGTTCTGTGGTGCATTTCTCATACAACAGCATAACTGGCTGATTAATGACTTCTGCTAATGAATTTATTCAAGATCTCTGAGATGCTGCAGTAACGAACATTGTCGTTTTGCTTTATTTGATGTTTAATTAATTGCAAGTTCCCTCTTATGTTATACTCTGGGGTTACCTTGTGCATTTATGCACATGCACACTCTTCAAAACTGTGGACGTGGATCGTTGACACGCTAAACATATATATGTTTAACCGCAGCTCAGATTAATATGTCAAACAATCAGGCTCTTGTTTTCAGGTCCTACATGCATAGAAACATTAATAATAATAATAATAATAATAATAATAATAAGCACATTTTCCCTAAAATATCTTTTGCTTTGTCTTATTAGCTCTCACTGCTGGGATCACTTAAGAAAAAAAAAAAAAGAAAACATCTCAAACAAGACAGATCAGCTCATGGGGGAAGTATGTTTTTTACTGTTTCTCATAAACCAGTAAAAGTGCTCATCCGTTTTGTTTGTTTTATTTGGATTTTCATTACACTTTGTATTGTTTGAGAAATGCATCTGTTATTAAAACAGTACCACAATGAGCATTGTGCTGCTTCTGATGAGACCAGATTTTGATACTGAACACCAGCCACAAGTGTTCATTTATCAGTTTAAGATGCTGTTCTGCTGGAAGGGCTCAGTTGAGCGTTAAGTTCTCCAAGACAAAGACATGACAAATGAAGCATGAATTGTTGCATTCTGACATTACACTGTGAGCAATGTGGACGTTTGTTCCATTCAAGCAGTTTGCAAAACAAAATCATTGAATCATTTATCTATCAGATGATGTGGATTAGCTCATAAATACATGGTAGAAAATCGGCCACAAACAGCTGATTGTGTGCCATTGGATAGTCAGTGGCTGATAGGCTTTATTTTGTTTAGCACTTTTTCTATGTGTTAATATGTTTTCTTTCGATTGTGCCAGCAAATGCAATCGATTCTGACGCAGTGCTGATGGAGCCATATCACTCCATTAGCATTTTCTTCATTCCCCTTCACTCAAAACCAGTTCCAGACAGGACGAATAAGAGAAATGTCCATCAGAGAGTTTTGCACTATTTGACGCAAAGCTTAAGCGATTGGTTGGAAAAACCCAAACTCAAACCTGACCAACAGTCTTGTTCCATGGACCCAAACAAATGTTGCCGGTCTTGATTCAATTAATGCATTACCTGGAATAAACGGATTACAGAACACAAACTTGGTGAGGCACACTATGTCTGAGAAAGAAATAACATGTATTTAGGAAAAATTAGCTGATAATAGCTTTGTGGCCGATGCATGTGTGAAATAGATATCGTTTCTAATATGTTTTTGAACATTGTGATACGTCCTGATGAACTTGATTGCCTTGAAAATGACTGGCTCACATCAGAAAGAAGTCAAATGCACAAGATGCGACATTTTTCAAGTAGATTCATTGCGTCTGATGGAGCCTGGAGCTCCATGATAAAACAGGATTTCAGGTGTTTTATGTAGGGTCTTATTGCAAACCACCACTGTATATTCCATGCCAGATTATCAGCTCATCAAGCATCTCTAAGTCACTTGGCAGATGTTATCATTTTCATACTCTGCAATATACCGCACAACAGGTAGAACACAACAAATTTTAATCGAATTTGCCTTTAGCTTCAAACCATCTATGACAGGTCATAATTCAACTGATGTTTAAAAAGAGCTGCTCAGACATGAAAGCTGAAGAATTAATATTTGTCCTGACCCCCCTTCCACCCATTTCATGCAATCACTAACATGAATCAGTAAGTAGAGTTATAGATTTCATAAACAGAGATCTCGTGTGGCAGGAACAGCCTGCACTATAGCTTCTTATCAGCTTGCAGGTTTTTTCTGTTGACAGCTCATGTCGGCCCAGTAAGTCTCTCAACATCCCCATGACATAAACAGAGCGCTGTCAGCATTGCTCTGTAAAACATAATTGAAATGGAGAGAGGCAAAGAGTGCGTGCTGACATCTTGACCTCAGCTTTGATGTGAAGCATGCGTTCTGTACCTGGGCTCAAGGTCCAGACGCTTGTACCGGCCACGTGTCCAGACTTCTGCTGCTGATAACCCTGGCTTTGGTGTGGTTGACATAATTCTCTTGGCCGGACACTACACGGTCAATGCCTTCTTTCTTACTCACACTGTTATCATGCAAGTGCAGCGGCTGTTTTCTGTCTGGCCAAATCAGACTTTTGTCTATTTCTGTTTTGCCAAGAGACCTGGGGTGGGAGCATTCGTCTGAAGCACAAGGAGAGAAAGAAACAGGGCAGGAGAAAAAAAAAGTCAGAAAAAAAATATTAAAGAGTACTTACCTCTAAGACTATAATCTCACCAGGATAATTCATATATGAAGCCAAAATATGTATTGTACTTCTTCATCAGCCCATCTGTAATGGAGAGAGTTAAATTTATCCACTTTTGCAGGCCTGTCAAGTCAAGTCACCTTTATTTCTATAGTTAATTTATGTTCAGTTCATGAGCTTGTTTGTGGTTATTTGATTTGCCTTTTTCTTCTGTTGTTGACTGTATTCTTTTTTATTTATTTTAGGATATTAGCTAATATGCAGCATTATTTTCATTGAATTGTTATTTGCTAATATCTTGCCTTAGTTTTAAACATTTTTTTTTTAAACATTAATCTCAATAAATGAATGATTATCTCATATCATGACACTATGCAGTTCCTGGATGTTTCTAATATATTCTTCTCCCTCTTACAGACTGATTGCTAAGTAAAATAATAGCACAACTCCACTTAACAAACTTAATTTGAGCAGTCATTCATATCTGTAGCTGAAAAGTATGCTGAAGTCTAATACTTTTTGTTCAGATTATTATGAGTCATAGTGATGCATGATTTACACCACTAAAAACAAGTACATCACACTGAAGGGAATACATCACTTTTCAGCATGATTATATCTGTGTATGATAAAGCTCCAGTTTGTGAAAAGACAAAATAATAACCCAAAAAAAGCTGCACCAGCCAATAAAGACCACAGGAGGGCTCCACTTTACATTGTCTTCCTCTTACTGGGGTCACACAAGGATCGCCCATTGAACAGGAGAGATCTGCCCTATGATTCCTCACTTCACACTGACCTTCACAGATCCTGAATTACCAGGCACCCGTAAATTATTTGACAAACCCATCTCATAATAGCCTAATCCTGACAACTTCATTTTGTCATTTGTGGTTTGAACATCACAGATCATTTCTATGTGAACTGGCACTCTAGGCTTTTCCCCTGAAAATGCACTTTTTGTTTTTCAAGGAAACAGGCACAGAACCTCCTCGGATTGCTTATTCCACAAGCAGAGCCAGGAAAACAACATAAAACCCATACTGTGAAACAATCACATGGCACACGTAATCTTAAAGCTCAGACAGTAGAGATCAAACTGCTGGCACAGAGATGCAAGGTTGATAGGATTTGGCTGGTCTAAATATGCTGGGTTTAAGAACCTTTCTGACAATTTTTTTTTTTTTTAAAAACCCCCTAATATTTGCAATCTCTATTCTATTTCTATTCTAACTGCTTGTTTTCTTTTATTTAAAAAAAAAAAACCTCTAACACTAGCGTTCTCAATTCTTTTTCTATTCTAATTGTTTTCTTTTTATTTATTATAAAAATTGACCCTCTAACACTAGTGTTTCTCTGTTCTTTTTTATTTTTGACTTGTTTTCTTTTTATTTATTAAAAAAAAAACCTTGCTATTGTCCTCATTTGTAAGTCATTTTGGATAAAAGCATCTGCTAAATGACTAAATGTAAATGTAATGTAAATGACAAAGTGCTCTACCTCGTGTGGGATAGAGAGTTCTATGCTTATGTTATATTAGAAGTGCTTTAAAATGACCACGGCCTCAATGTATTTAAATAATGCATTTAAAGATGCATATCAAACTGCACAAAGTATCACATTTTTTCAACTCTATGTGCATTATGTCAACAATAGTTTGATCCTTTGCATGTATATATATGATAAGCAATGAGGGCATTTATTTTTGTCAGACACTATTAATATGTTAAAATTAACTAATGACATCAACACCAATTTTATCCTTAATTTATTATTATTATTATTATTAGGGCCCGAGCACCGATGGTGTGAGGACCCTTTTGAATCTGCTCCGTTTATTATTATTATTATTATTATTATTATTATTATTATTATTATTATTATTAGGGCCCAAGCCAGTAAGGCGCAGGGCCCTCTTGTTCTTCTAAGGATTATTATTATTATCATTATTTTTCTTTTTCTTTCGACTATCCGGGGCTTTTTGGGGGCCTTAACATATTCAAAAACTCAAAAACAGAGCAGTAATTTTCTCATATCTTTAAAGAGTAGCTTCCAAACACTTCAAAACTTTTTACATACATAGAACAAGGCATTCTGAAGAAGTA
>JAFVLL020044183.1:0-16113 GCA_021397915.2 Tor tambroides | reverse complement strand
ACATTTTCAAAAAACTTCATTCTGTGTGATTTATGAGCTTGTTTACCCGTGGGGACCTCAGTTTAGGTCCCCACCGTGACACAAGTCCCCATGAGCCTGTGTGTATTCAGGTTTAAGTCCCCACCAGGATAGAAAAACAAGTACACACACACACACAGATACAGAGACACACACACACACAGAGACACAACAAACATGATCATTTTTAGAATTGTGTGAATTTTTGCAGCGTGCTGACATGAAGTGCCATTGTGATTTGGGTGTACTGAGTTTGAGTTTGACTTTGCTTCCTGTCTACATACTGTCCTATCATAAAGGCAAAAAATACCAATAATAAATGTTTAAAAAATGGGATAATGGATTATGCATGCTTAGTGATTTTAAAGCAGATCAACTGCTGTTTTACATCAAGCAGCCTGATTTTTCTGGATACAGGTATGAATCAATTTAGTTTCTCTAAAAAAGGCTTTTCTGATCCTCTTTTTTTGTCAACACTAAGAAAAAAATTTGTCATACAAAAGCTCAAACCGAGCTCCAGCATGATGCAAGCAGTGTTAATCTGTTAGTTTTTTTGTCAAAGCAGCCAGAAATGGTCTTGAATGCAAGGAGTATGTTTGATAATGGGGCACTGATAAACTTTTTTGCTTTATTTTGTTTTATAGAAATTCTACATTTTATTTTGTGGAAACTACTTGACATAAATAGAGCAGATTCCAGACACCATTCATTAAACTTAAATTTGTAAATTTGAAATCTGTAGTCACTGTAGAAAAATATGTTCTGTTAGATAAAAAAACTTTTGAATAAAAAATGTGGGACTTTCTGATTGACTAATGTCTTTAGACTTAATGAATTGATTTTTCATACAATATACATATACATTGTGTCTCTTCCTCAGGTTTGCACACACTCCAGCGAATGTACGGCTGTGAGTGGGATGATCAGACTGAAGCAACAAATGCATTCAAACAGTATGGATATGATGGAGAGGACTTTGTGTCTCTGGACTGGACAGAGCTGAGATATATTTCCCCGGTGCAGCAAGGAATCCAAACTGCACAGATCTGGAACAATAAAAAAGGCTTCCTTGAGAATGACAGAAATTACTACAGCACTGTTTGTATTGAGTGGTTGAAGAAGTATCTGCAGTATGGAAAGAGCAGACTGCAAAAAACGGGTATGTCAGTTCTTATCCAGAATGTGCATGTTTTCTAAAATGTTCTCAGATTTTTGATTTTAAGCATTACAGGTCATGTGACCTTTGTTATGGAAATGATTAACAGAGATGACTACTAAACAGGAGGAACTTAATGCAAGGGTTGTTACTTTTGATATACTACCTGTATTTTTATACTATTTATTTATAAAAGAGTATGTCAGATTCATTCATAATTTAGAGTTCAGTATTGTGCTTGAGCCCCTCGACTGCAAACCAAATCAGCTGATGTTTTTATCCACAGTGACTCTTTCTGGATCATTTGCAGCAGCCGGAGACTTAATATCACTTGTTTTCAATTTTCTTTCTCTCCAGTCTCTCCTCACGTGTCTCTGTTGCAGAAGTCGTCCTCGTCTTCAGTCTCGTGTCATGCTACAGGTTTTTACCCCAGTGGAGTAACAATCACCTGGATGAGAAATGGACAAGATCATCATGAGGATGTGGATCTCAGTGAACTTCTTCCCAATGAAGACGGGACCTTTCAGAGGACGAGCACCATCAGAGTTACACCTGATGAGTGGAAGAAGAACAAGTTCAGTTGTGTGGTGAAACACCAGGGTGAAACCAAGACAGCAAATGAGATCAGGACAAACAGTGGTAAGAGAAATTAGATGAGTGAACTACAAATATAGTGGCTAAATCCCTTCAGTAACATTACCAGTCTCTGTGAGTAATCTGATGTTTTCCTCTGATCAAACAGGAGATTCTGTTCCCATTGGCATCACTGTTGCTGTTGTTGTTATTGCCGTTGTCCTGTTAATGGTCATTGGTGTCACTGGATATATGGTGAATCGGAAAAAAGAGAAATTAGGTGAGAGCAGAAATGATTAACCTTTGATAGCTGTTGTTACTACAATATTTAATCCACTTGTGTACTGCTTTTAATTAGTCTTATAATCCAGATTATATATATTAGTGGACTATTATTTGAACATCATTTTTTTTAACCAATGTAATACAGAATTTACAGGATTACTCCTCAATAGCCCCCACCCCCCACACACACTCAAAAAAATGGTGTAGAAACAATTGTCATGCAGAAATTGCTAGTAAATATACAGTTACAAATAAACTGCGAGTAACACATTGATTTAAATGTCAAATTTTGAAGTAGAAAACTGAAATAGAATTTTCTTGTAAAATACTCCAAAAATATGTTTTATTTACCATTTCCTTAAATCATCAATATGCATTTATGTATAAATTATGAACTCTATCTCTATAGACAGTAAAGTGATTTACAGTGATTTATTTTCATTCTTTTAATTATGTTATTGCTCATTTAAATTAAGGCATGTAAGAATTAGAATTCATTCCTACAGGATTTTTGTTCTCTCATGTCATTACCAATACATATGTTCGTTAACACTGCTATTTTAGGCATTGGTTTTAGCAGTGTATTTTGGTGTTGTTGTAAATGTTTAATTTTCTTCTCTAGGGCCTAACACCTCAACTGTTGACAGTGCCACAAGCCTACTATGTAAGTGTTTGTTTAAGCATCGTGTAATCGTGTTTTTCCTAAGCATTTTAACTGTTATATCATTCTTGTTAAACAGTGTGTGATGGTTATTTTGTTGTAAAATAAAAGTTTCATTTTCTTCTTCAGCCTCTGACAGCTCAAAAAAGGGCCCAAAAAGTAAGTATTAAGAGTTTTTTTTTTTACTTTAGTAATTGATGCTCAACTCGTCTTGCGCAGTGTTTTCTGGCGGTTTTGCTTCCCAGTGGCTTTAGTGCAATTTGGAAGATAGACTGAAAGATTGATTTATGAATCTGCATGTTGGAAAAGGCGACTGTGTAAAAAGTGTAGAAAATGCACATAAAAAACAGAACCAGTAAACAAAAACATTGATAACAGTATTACTATCAACTCTCTATATAACTAAAGATTTTTTTTATAGGGACTGTATTTATGTTATCATATATGCACAATACTCTGTCACAAAGTAGTGCAGAGTATTTTTTCTCACGTGCTTTAACAATTCCTCACCCAGCAGCCCTTAAGAGCCTTAATGCTGTATGATGAAAAAAATATTAAAGTGAGGTTGTAGTCCAGTTTATGTTGAGATGGGATTTTAACTTTCCAAATGGGTAATTAAATTGGTTATTAAAATAAATTGCAGTGGATTTTTCTTGTAAAGGTGTAATTTTCTTTTCCAGCCTGTGACAAACAGAACCAAAAGCCTAACATGTAAGTGAATAATGAAATGAAAACGAAAAAGAAAAACAATGCAACCATTGTAGTTGAGGCTCAGCATCAGTCGTGATCAGCATCTTCTCAAATGTTTCAAAATTTTACTTTCCTATCCAGCTCTGAACTCTGATCCTGTCCATAGATATAATAGTGTCTTAGACAGTTATCATGCAATGGCTCACACAGTGGATCTGACAAGTACTGCTGAATGAACCATACTAATGGATTTTTTTTTCTTACAGAAAGAGACACAAGATGACTGAGAAAACTGAACCTGAAAAAGTTTTACCAAACTTGCAGTGTCTTTCTTTAAACCCTTTAAACCCTAACTGTTACTACATGAAATACTTTTCTTCCTAATATGTGATTCTATGAGGGGGTTTTGTTGCTGTTGTAGCTCATGGGTGGATTTTGACATAATTTGACAATCACTTTGTGCTGTCTCTTGTAGTTAATAGCACCTTTGCAGTCTGTCATTCAGTCACTCTATCAGCATGAGTTTAAGATAAGCTTTAAATAGTGACAGGTACATGCAGCAGTGCAGAAGATAATGAATGAGGTAACCTCAGAAATCATTCATATAAATGTTGGATATCTGAACTGTTTGGTTTGCATGTAAATGAGTGTGTGCAGGGGCACCTGCAGGGTTTCATCAGAGAGTACGCAGGGGTTTTTTTCTTTTAAAAACCACACAAAAAAGTTAAATTCAATATATGCTAATATTAAAAACTCAACTCAAAGAGATGTTTTCATTTTCTTGTAACTATTACGCATTTCTTTAAGATTTCACTCTTCAGAACAAATGATGAGTGAAAGCAACGCTGAGCAGAACGAAGGTGTCTCTACCCGTTTGGCCAGTATATAGTGAAAAGAAAGAACCGACTCAAAAGAGTGATTCATAATTAATTGCATGGCAGGTTCAGCTGACAGAAACACAGAACCTACATAATAACGGCTGAAATATTTGTAGGGAAAACGATTCTCAGGTGAGTTCGGAGCACACAGTGTGTACAGTTGTGCAGCTGAAGGCACCACTGAGTGTGTGTCATGGGTGTATTCATGTTTGTGAGTGTAAAGGTGAAAAGGTCATTTGTTTCTTAACAGTAATTATTCATTACCATTGTTTGTTTGTAATGTCTTATTATGTGAGTATAGGAGAGCATAAGTCTAAGTGGACGGCCATGACATGCGGAGTCCCACAAGGCTCAATTCTTGCACCGCTCTTGTTTAGCCTGTATATGCTCCCACTAAGTCAGATAATGAGGAAGAACCAAATTGCCTATCACAGCTATGCTGATGATACCCAGATTTACCTAGCCTTATCTCCAAATGACTACAGCCCCATCGACTCCCTCTGCCAATGCATTGATGAAATTAACAGTTGGATGTGCCAGAACTTTCTTCAGTTAAACAAGGAGAAAACTGAAGTTATTGCATTTGGAAACAAAGATGAAGTTCTCAATGTGAATGCATACCTTGACTCTAGGGGTCAATCAACTAAAAATCAAGTCAAAAATCTTGGGGTGATTCTGGAGACAGAACTTTTAAGTTTTAGTATTCATGTCAAAGCAGTTACTAAATCAGCATACTATCATCTCAAAAACATTGCAAGAATTAGATGTTTTTTTTCCAGTCAAGACTTGGAGAAACTTGTTCATGCCTTTATCACCAGCAGGGTGGATTATTGTAATGGTCTCCTCACCGGCCTTCCAAAGAAGACCATTAGACAGCTGCAGCTCATCCAGAACGCTGCTGCCAGGATTCTGACTAGAACCAGAAAATCTGAGCATATCACACCAGTCCTCAGGTCCTTACACTGGCTTCCAGTTACATTTAGGATTGATTTTAAAGTACTTTTACTCGTTTATAAGTCACTCAATGGCCTAGGACCTAAATACATTGCTGATATGCTCACTGAATATAAACCTAACAGACCACTCAGATCATTAGGATTGAGTCAGTTAGAAATACCAAGGGTTCACACCAAACAAGGGGAGTCCGGTTTTAGCTATTATGCCACCCGCAGTTGGAACCAGCTTCCAGAAGAGATCAGACGTGCTAAAACATTAGCCACATTTAAATCCAGACTCAAATCACATCTGTTTAGCTGTGCATTTGTTGAATGAGCACTGTGCTACGTCCGAACCGACTGCACTGTATTTTATGTATAATCATTTTCTATTTCTGTTTTAAATTCATTTTAAATCAATTTCTAATTCCTTGTCTTTATTATTTTTAATCCCTTGTTTTTGTGATTATTTTTATTTTTTTAATGACTATTTTACTTCCTTTTATGTAAAGCACTTTGAATTACCACTGTGTATGAAATGTGCTATATAAATAAACTTGCCTTGCCTTGCCTTGCCTTGAGAGCATAAAAAGAATTGTCCCTATTTTTTTTTATGTCTGTGGTGTAAATTTTTTCCTCAGACACATTTGAGATCTGCTAGCCTACATTTCTTTAAAATGCATGTCCACAAAATCAAAACAATTATAAAATAGTTTAAGATTTTTTTTTAGTTTAGTTTTAGGTGTGAGAGAGGGGGGGAATCATCAGTGATTCATATTAGAAGAGCCCATAGGAAAGAAAAATCAAAAGTGAGATCTGTTTAACATCTCAAATCTTTCTCCTAGACAGAAGTGAGGTTACTTTAAGATCGAATGGAGATTTTTGCTTGAGTCTCCTGCTTCTCAAACTTGTCTCCTGAGGCAAAAAATCTAACACTCTCACAATGATCTTCTTTAAAGCTTTAAAAGAGATCTCAACAGCATCACACACTGTGCTCAGATTTTTCTCCTTAGTTAAAGACACTGGTGGTCTCACATTTGTCTCCTCCAAAGTTTCAAACAAGATCTCAACAACATTACACAATGTGCTTAGATTTTTCTCCTTAGCTAAATAATCTGGGGGTCTCATATTTGTCTCCTGTAATGCTAGAAGAGAAGAATATAGAAGAGATCTCAACAACTTTAGTGTGCACCAAGCCAAGTACTTGAAAGTCTCATAAATTCAGAGTTAAAGTCTATTGAGAGAGAAATTATGCAGAAATAAGGATAATGTTACTTTTTATAGGACAATGTTTATGTACTTAGGCACATAATTTGTTGTTGGAAATAGTAATGTACCGGATGCCTTAATCAAAACTGATTTACAGAAAATGTAACCCTGGAGCTTTCTTTGCTGAAAGGCACATAAATGGCTTATGACCCAGTCTTTATTATTAATTGACTAATTTGATTATTAATACATATTATATGGAAGAAATGTTTGAGCTCATACTGAGGCATTTGACTTGGTGCACACTTTGTAAAGTTATTGAGATCACTTCTGAGAGAAGACAAATGTGAGAGCTCTCGAGTCTTTAGTGTAGGGGAAAAATCTGAGCACAGTGTGTGATGTTGTTGAGATCTCTTCTAAAGCTTTAAAAGAGACAAATGTGAGAGTGTTAGAGTTTTTGTCTCAGGAGCCAAGTTTGAGAAGCAGGAGACTCAAGCAAAAGTGTCCATTCAGTCTTAAGGTAACCTCATTTCTGTCTAGGAGAAATATTTGAAATGGTAAAGAGATTTCTTTTTTATTTTATTTTTCTTCCCTCTGGTTTGCTTCAATGTAATTTATCCACACCATTTCAATCAAAGACAATACATGCATTGTCATATTTGAAGTTGCTTTATGTAGACAGTGATTTAACAGAGGAAACCATAACCTATATTTACATACATGCAAAAATGGGCTGTACAAAACAAAATTTTAATACTAAACAAAACAAACAAACAACAAAAACAACAAAAAAACACTGGTACACTAGTGTTACATTTGTTAAAATAAAGATATTTCTCTTATACTAAACATTGTGCACTTGTAAGTCCTTTCTAGTGTGTTTGGAAAATGTGGTGTATACAATGCTGGACACTGAAGATAAATTTAAACATTTAAAATAGTAACCCTTGATATTCTGAAATGTTTAATGCTATTTAAATGATAGTTTTAGTATTTACAGTATTAGTAAAAGTTTAACGTTTATCCTAAAATAAAACTGAAGACATCTTAAGACAAAGCTGATATCTCAATGAGACATATAAGAGAATCAGCCCTTAGTATCATGAGTATAGTATAACCTCTGTCAGAGCCATAGCCTTGTGGACAGCATCGATGCACAACTGCACCTCAGACAACATGGGTTTGAATCCCAGCTAAAGGTACTTTTCTGCTCCTGTTCAATTCTCACCTGTCCAAAAACCCCATTGCAATAAAAAAGCAACCTCTGAGCAGTAAAACATTTTTATAATGGAGTCTTGCAAGAGATTACAGCAAGACAATAAAGAGATCTCCCATGTTTCTCTCTCATTGTCATTTTGGATTCCTTTCTTTCAGAACTTTCTCATGTCTCAGTTGTGTCTACTTTTATTTCTCCTAAGAATTTTTAGGAGAAACATCTGAAACACTGTTGAGACTAAAATGATAAATACATGAGAATCACAACTAAGTCTCCTGAGGTTAGAAAGAGCAACCTCTGAGCAATAAAATATTCCTATAAAGGAGTCTTGATAGAGATTGCAGCAAGACAACAAAGAGACATTCTGTTTCTTCCAACACATTCTCTGTTTTGACTCTTTTTTTCTCAAATATTTCTCATGTCTCATTTGTGTCTACTTCCAATGCTCCTAAAGAATTTTAGGAGAAACATCTGAAATGCTGTTGATACTAAAATGAGAGATATATGAGAATCTCATCTAAGTCTCCTGAGTTTAGGAAAAGCAACCACTGAGCAATAATTTTTTTCCTATGGTAGTCTTCTTGGGATTTATGACTAACCCCCAACCCTCAGGAAAAATATTCATTGTGTCAAAGATAATTCACTGTAGGTTTCTGAGGAGCATATTTGAAGCTCAAAGTGCACGGAGACGGGTTAGAAGCCTAGAAGGGATACGTATGATGCTACTGGGCACACACACATCAATCCAGCGTCATTTTTGTCACACTGTACAACAATAATTACTATTTTTAATTATTGTAAGGGGTAGGTTTAGACGTTAATAAAACACAATCTAATAGGTAGAAAATTAAATTTCATGTTCGTTTCCGGTTGGAGCTGTATCCCTTCTCGCCACATCCGCGGAGACGGCCGTCGCCATCTTGGCAGCGCGTCACTGCCGGATAATCGAAAATGGGCAAAAAAGGCGGGACGTGGGTGGAGCTGGTTGCTGAAACCCCGCCCACCTAGCGCAACAGTGGTGACATCAGCGGCAATCCACCTGTCACTCAAGTGGCCACGCCTTTAATTTGCAGAACTTTAAGGCTTAATATAATTTAAACGTATGAGTTATAAAAAAATTCACCCCCCCTCACAGTTGTCATAAAGGGCAAAATAAGCTACATAGACTAAAAACACTTTTTGTACCAGGCATTAAACATATTTTTTTCTTTTGTAAAGTTGGGTATTTTTAACATGGGAGGTCTATAAGCCTGACTCCGTTTTGGAGCCAGTCTTTTTTTATTTATTTTTTTATACATATTAAACATATAACATTCACAGGGGATACAGTCAAAGCAAAAATATACATACACAACCAGAATACAAAACAGTAATTACCCAAACAATAGTAATAACAAAAAAGAAATATAACGAAAAAAACAAATAAATAATAGTTACCATAAACATCTTTTAAAATAAATAAATAAATCATAAATTAATTAAAAGAAACTATAACTAAAATGAAAAATTACACATAAAATGTCTTTAGCGGCCAGTCAATGAATTGCAGTTTTAGTCACTTCCGTGTTGGTTTCAAGGCCGAGACCGGGAGGTTGCCGCTTGTTTCAACTACCATCTTGGTACAGGCCCTGGCTGTTACATTATTTGTTTTGCTCATGTTAACTGTAAATATTTAGACCTGTGTTGTTATATAGTTGCACATTTTAAATATGCTATTTAAATATACAAATCGCTAATATCACTGCTGATATCACTGCTCAAGATGTTTCACCAGTACTGGTTTGTCACATTATCAGACTGTGTGAGTACTGTGATGTTTTTCTCCGATCAGGACATTCTTCGCCAACTGGCATCATTATTGGTGCTGTCATCCTGTTGATTGTCATTGTTTTTGCTGGATATGTGGTCTAGCAGAAGAAAAGAGGTAAGGACAAACAATTATGATAGTGTGTCCACAAATACCTAAAAATATTAAAACAACAATTCATCATTTATACAATTCACTATTCAAAATTTAAAGCCATAAACAATTTCACATTTCTTTTTCTTTTTTTTCTCGCAAAAGTCCTATTTAATTGTTTAATTGTTGACAGAATAAGGACTTTAGAGAACTCTAAGATTATATATTTGTAATTTTTGTTTTGTTACAAAACTGGTCTTAAAATTTACTGTCTTAAAATGTCTTCAGTGTAATTCTTTTAAAAATAAACACACCATATGTGATTTGACAATGTTATATTTTGTGGTTGTAAATATAAAAAGATAAAACATGTATTTTGTAATATTTGGTTCTATTTAGGCTGTTTTTCTTCTAGCTGATTTAGTTTTTGTGACATTACTGAACTTACAGTTCCTGTCTTGGTTGTTTTTCAGGATTCAGATCTGTCAGTATATCTACATATTAAGATGGGCTGTAATGTGGTTAATAGTAGTATGTTAAAATATCTAAATAAATAAAAATAGCAATTTTGTCCTTTTCTATAGAAACAAAGATGGCTGCTGTGCTAAGCTAAACAGGCTTGATGGAGCGGCCCATTGTGATGTTGTAATGTTGTTTTCTGTTATAGCCTCTGACTGTTACAGATCAAAATTCATATAGATGTAAGTGTGTTATCATTCATCAGTGTAACCGTCAGTCATGTGATATAATATGAATGAAATGTAGAATGATTCTTCTGGGATTTTAGGAGGCAAGACATGTGGAAAAGATGAAGCTGAAAAAATTACGCTTATCCTGCTGCCCACTGTGTTTACAAACCTATACATAAACACACACAGGGCCGTAGCCAGGGTATCTGGGGCCCTGGTGCAGGTTCTTGCTGTGGGTCTTCCTCAAAATCATGTTCCAGGTAGAGTTTCTCCCTCCAGACCCCTTCAGTCCCCCCCCCCCCCCCCCATCCCAGCGACAGCTCTGCACACACACAGCACAGGATCAGATTGCTGTGATGACAGCAGAAAATGTAAATAAACAAAAACTTTAATTATTAGGTGTAATTCAGAATCATAAGACATATTTCTCATGGTTCATTAACACATCTGAAAAAAACCAAGTTTGTTGATTATTCACAGTTTCTGTTCTTCTTTGTTTTGGTTTATTGATTTATGAAAAGATTTTAAAAAAAATTACGATGTACAGAGCTAGAAATTTTACATATGTAAAATGTATATATTTCTCTTTAGTAACAAAAAAGAAAACAAGAATGCAAATGATTTATTTGTACGATGTGTGACAGTTCGATTTGTTTTTCGTACCAGTCCTGACCCTGAAACTGAAATCTGACAAGTGTATATGGGTTGATATAGATATTAAATGACATTTTTAACTTTAATAAAAGCAGTTTATATGTTATCACATGAAAATGACAAAACATTTTTACAGTGTGGTTCTTATACCAATTAAATAAGTTATGTTGGTTTAGCAAACCCATTAAATTAAAAAAAATTAAAAGATTTGACTAAATTACAAGATATACATGATATTCTGGAAATAAATTTTTGACCTTCCAAAAGCCATCATAGGTATTCACTATTATAGATTAAAATAATTGAAATAATTAATGTATCTTTACTAAATCTCAAAACAGCAGGGCCTTTATGATTAATACAGTTCCGTTTATCAAACAAAAAGCTTGCATCTAAATAACCCAGGATTAAAGTAAAATACAATCTGTTTCTTTTTTCTTTATTTTTTTTGTAAAATGGGCATTGAAAGTCAAAAACAGACACAATGCATACATAAAATCACTCTGCAAGGAGTATTTACAAGACAAGTTTTACTTCACACTGTTCTGACTTTGAGAAGAAAACAACAGCAATCATCACCATAGAAGAAGCTTCGCATTACGCATTAAGTGGTGACTTGAAAGAGTACCAGCAGTTATCAGAAATAAATAAATAAACAAAATGTTCTTTAAATCAGACCTCAAATTTTATTTATTGGCTTAGCTATTGTTTGTAAATGTCTGAATATGTCTTCATTATCAATGGCTTCACACTCCCAGCAGGCGATATTAAGAATAATATTTTTTTATTAATATAATATTGCATATTCAATTAATTCCTTATAGTTTCTGGTGACCATGTCTATAATATCTATAGACACTTTTCGTAGACTGCAATGAGGCATTTAAGCAATAGATAGCATTGTTTAATTTGGGATTCGTAACAAAATGAACAATTATATTTGCCCTGGTATTTATCCTGCTATAGAAGAGTTCCGCCCAAATCCGGAAATGTCTGTTTAGACTTTCGCTTTTGAGACGCTGAAACGTCTGGACGAAATATTACAAGTAATTTCTCTGGAACGATTATCTTTCTTAAAAGAAGTGTTTCGCAGCTAAAAGCAACCATGCGACCTGTATTGCTCCTGCTTCTCGGAGCTCATTTGGCCTGTGCTGGTAAGTGGAGTGTTTTTATATTAGAGCCAGCGAATTATTTCCTTAGCGTTACAGTGTTTTGTTATTGACACGTTTCGCTGAAATAGCGATGATTTGACGCAAGCTACATATCTTAAAACCTTTCTGAAAATACATATTGAAACTTTTTTTCACACTTAAAGCATTTTTTCAAACTTAAAGAATTTCGTTGGAGTTATGGGATTGTGTAATAGAAAGCATTAATGTATAAAACTAAAACCATGTAGGCTATATCATTTAATTATTTTACCAATATATAGGCTATATATATTATGTTTGTTGATTTGAGGTTTGTTTTTCACTTTCGAAATTTTTGGGTTGTTTTTTAGTAGGCCTACATCTCCTAAAGTAAACTACAGTGTGTTTATTTATCAGAGATCAGTTTCATTTTTAACCCGAGTTAAGTCTTTCTGCCTAGAGACCGATGACGAGCAACTTCCTAAACCTACTATGCTGAGGCCTACTAGGCCTACTACTAATTAAGCACATACCTTGTAGGGTCATTCTGTGTCAAATCAACCAGAGGTCCCCAGCTCAAATTTTTAATTTTCCTAATATTTTTTCTGAAGAAAGATAAACATGTTTAGTGATGAAAGTCAAAATATTAAATGTCATGGATGAATATTTACGGAGTAATCCACTATTTTGTAGAGTGGGGTCAAAATGGCAATTTTCACCTGAGATTCAGAGCCTAATTACAGGGGGGTAAAAATGACTTCAGTAAGATGGCAGCATCATAATGTTACTTTTACACAGAGATTGTTAGGTCTATTAGTGAAATCTGTTGACTCTAGCAATCTTTGTTGCATTATGTGCCGGTGGTGACCATTCAAAATGGGGAAAGAGCACTTTTCAAGTTTTTTCTCCAAAGTTTGCAGGCCTGTAAGAGACAGTGAATATGTGTCTAGGCTAAACAAGACTGAATTTGGGCCGTCAGTGAAAATTTAATAGACGTCTAACCATAGCCCAAGAACTGACTCCATCCATCCAAACAAATTAAATATAAATCTTTTATTAAGAAAAACAACATTTTTAACAACTTAAGACAATACAAAAATGATAAAAATATAAAATAATTAAATGACAAAATAAAATATTATAAATATAGTGCACTTAAATATAAAGATTGTGATAAAATAATATGGAAAATTTTAACTTAAAATAATAAAAATATAAAAATGAAAAAAAAAAAAACTTAAAAATAATAAATCTAATACAAATCAAGAGCATGTTATCACACTTAACATTAAAACATTACGGATAAATGACAAAGTAAAATAAAAAAGATTAACCCTTATGTTGGTTTACTTGTTTAAAAAAAATAAAACAACCAAGAGTGAACTTAAAGAAAATGATTAATTATTGGTTTTATTTCTTGTTTAAAATGCTTCCCAACTGCATTCCATCCAACTCTGTTGCTGCAGTGCTAGTCATCACAGCATCTGCCAAATAAGAAAAGAAAAAAGCATAAGAAAAGCTTTTTTGACATAATTGTTTACTTAAATTACACTAATTGTGACAGGGAGTCATTCTCTTTTGGTTGGATGCCTTCTAAAAACAAAAACAAGATATATATTGTGTATAACCATTCAGCCTAAAAAAAAAAGAGAGAAGCTCTCTGGTAAATGTTGTGTGTTGAATATACTGTACATACCTCTAATGACCGAGAACAGTGCAGTCTTTTCAAATGCATCCTTCTGCAGCAGACCACCCCCCCTTCAAACCCTAAAATATAATACATATTGAGGTGGTTAACAACTGTGGACAAAGAATGACATTTTAAAATAACCAGTAAAGGAATTCTTTAAAGGAAATGACGGTTATTGCTTGCTGGGGTGGGGTTATCATTCATTCTTATTTGTCTAAACATTTTTTCTTTCTTACAAATCTTGTTTGGATTTATCTTGTATCTTTGCATGTTGAAAATAATTAACTTTGTTATGCATATGCAAAATGTGAAACTGCAATCTTATTCGCAGTCTATAGCATTTTATAATTATTTGTACAACAATATTTAACTTATTTTGTATCTTTATTATTTAATGCATAAGTGATTATTAAAACAAGTTCATGAGTCATGTTCATGTTCAAAACTTTGCATATTGCATTCATATCTTTAAAGAAGCCTTGCATTTGCAGAAGCATTGGTTCAGAAAACTCATTTATTATGAAATATCATAGGAACATTACTTTAGATCACCCACACACAAGATACCCGTAGTTTTTAGTACAGTCATTAAATATAGTTGTTCAAAACACATGATGCAGCTTTCATTATGGTTCTACACATTCATACATCATTGTAATAGTCTAGAGAGAAAAGTACAGACATTGGAATCATTAAACAAAATTTGAAGATTATTGATGAAATAATCAACACTCAAAAGGTTTTTCAAAAAAAACAACTACAGTATAGACCCTTTTAGGGCCAACATCACAGTTACGTCACAGCCCTAGCTGGAGGCAAAACAAAGCGAAAACTGGAGGCAGCCAATTCAAACCAGTGCAGATTCAGCTACATAAGGAGCTTAAAATACCATCTTGTTGTGATGTTGGGTGCCCGAATCAATGTTGTAGAGGCTCCAATTTGAAATTTTAAGGCATACCTGATGCCACTGCCAGACAAAAAACTGACAACAGCTGTGGTGAAACGAGATAAAACAAGCGGACTGGACAGAAACGATCGTCAAAAACACTCGCATTTGCAGCGCACACTCCTTATCAGAAAAGGTTCAATAAAGTATTGTATTTTGTTGTTATGGGCTCATCTAAAGATTTCTTATGCATCTCACTATATCGTGTATAAAATAATGTCTGTGTGCATGTGTGTAAAACAACAAACTGACGATTTATATGCTTAATCATATGTAATTGTATATACATTGTAGTGATTAATTGTGGCAGGAATAATAATGTAACTGTAAAAACAGTTGCCTGCTGAAATTTAAATATATATATATCTTCATGATTAGTTAGACTGTAGACACTGTGAGTTTGTCTTATCTATACACGTTAGATGTGAGTCACGCAACTGGAGGGAATCCTGTCAGATCGTCCATCCTTTTGAGTAAAAGCTTGTGCGGATCGGCCAATCTGGTTTCGTCCGTTAAAGTTAACCTTTTCAAATAACAATCGCGGTCCTGGACAGTGCATCTATACCTAACATATGCAGGTAAAATTTGAATTTCTCCAGTTATTATTAAAAAACAAGCTAAACAGACTTCATAGCTAGCATTAGTGAAGGGGTCAGTGGAATCTTTCTGCCTCCAGCTAAGCTCCGCCCACAGAAAAACTTCACAATGTTTACTAACAGAAAAAGGGTCTATATCTACAGTAAAATGTCAACTGGAGTGTTCCTCCCTGCACTTCTATGGTTTTATCAACCCTGTCTTGTGGATTTGGCCACAGGTTCTCATCCACATCATAATGGATGTTTTCATTAGCTAAACATCTTGGAAAAAAATCTTCTGGCATGGCAAATATAGGCCTGACATTGGTCTCATCCTGTGATGTCATTGCACGCATCATCTATAGCCTTGAGAAGAGTGACTTGTTTGTGAGGGTGTCAACTGACCATTCGCAAAGAGCTTGATTGACAGGTGATCTGACCAATCAGAACGCAGATATTATATGTGCTGACGGTGCCATCCGCCATCTTGCCCAACAGCTACGGCCTGTCTCCATAGAAATACATATTAAAATAAAAATAAAAAAGATCAACTGAATTGAAACTTTTTCAATATAACTAAATATAAAAATGTGCGGAGGGTTAAGCTGTGCTGTTGTTGGCTGCCACGGTAATGACAATAAGCTAAGGTTTTCCTTTAAAGTACTTGATTTGCTCACCAGAAAATCTGTCATGTCCGGTGTTGTGCCCATTTTCGACCCCTGCCAAATTATTACCCCCCTCTCCTTGAAATCGCTACATGATTGCCTAATCCTAGCACCTCCCCCACACCTAACTCTAAACCTACCAATACTAGGGGGGTAGTAATCTGGCGGGGGTCAGAATTTGGCAAAACACCAGTGCTGTATGCATGGCTCGCAGCGCTTAAGTTAAATACTGTGTTAAAGTGT
>JAFVLL020044181.1:0-39264 GCA_021397915.2 Tor tambroides | reverse complement strand
ACACACACACACACACACACACACACTTCTTATCGGATGTCCTGTCACAGAATCTGATAATATCGTTACACACGTCACTGTTGTCATCAGCACACACACACACACAGACAAATCAACAAACACAGACAATGCGACAAACGCAATCAAATTCACCTTAATCTCCCGACAGATTCTAGGTGTCCGGTGTTAAAAGTTCATAATGCCGTAATGATCCCGTTAGGCCCGTTGGAAAGCTTTGGTTTAGCTCTATAGACGCTAGAAGACGCTCATTACAGCACCGGAGAGGTTCGTTCACAAACGGGTCTTCTGTGTGCGAGGTGCTTTAAATGCTCACTGTAGTCAGAGGACACGCAAGCCCCGCCCCTTTCAGGCGGGATTTAAAGACACAGTGCGCACGCTGCTGTTATCTGTGAACAGCTCTGCATTATTGTTACCCTCCATGTGTTGTGCATTTGCTTACTCTACATGTTTTATACGTAAATAGCTACATATGCAGTTTGATTTGAAATAATATGAAAATACACATATACACACACCTGTTTTCAATGTGAATGAGGGCTTTTTTTAGGCGCAATGGTTCTTATATGGAACTGATGGTATTTTTCTAAACCTCAAACCCATAAAACTTGCTGATTTCAGTATAGCCTATTTAAAGGAGAGGAGAAATGCTCTCATAATGGCATTTTCATGTTTCACTATACATTTTTAACTGCATTTTCGGAAAAAAAAACAGTTTGCATTTAAACAAATGAGAATTAGAACATTTTGCACAAATAAAATAATATGAATAATCATAAAAATGACATAATATAATCAAAATAGTAACATTAATATAAGGAAAATGATGTCATATTTTAATGACAATTTTTTCATTAAAAACAGTACACATCCATTACTCGACAACAGTGATCAAAACTGCATTTCTATACTTACAGAATTTTGATTATTAGCCTCATACATCAAACTTTACAGTTTTAGTCCTATCTACATTCTGAGGGTTTTTACAGAGGGGTTTGTTCGTATATCGCTTGCCTGATTTTATTTTATTCCTAAAAACATGGTGAACATGTGAAGAGTTCACATGCAAATGCCTCTAAGTGCCATATAAAATTTTGTTCTAAAATGAGCATTTTTCTCAGGCTCCTATGTGTAGGTTCAGTAATTTCACTTTAACGGCAATTAATAGGTTCTTTGAATAGGAGTCTGAGAAAAATGCTAATTTTAGAAGAAAATTTCAGACAGCACTTCAAGGCTTTTGCATCTGAACTCTTTGTGTATTTTTTTTTTTCTGGCTGTTGACAGAATAGAATTTGATAGAATAGTTGACAAATAGAATTCAGATTATTAGTCTGAACATTTTCAGTGTTCCCCTGTATAGAAACTTTATTTTTCCCAAAGCAAAGTGCTATTAAAACTGAAATCCCCCTTTTCCTCTCAATTATTAAAAACACAATACACTGAATCAGAAACAGATTATTTGGGGTTTATTTCAGAGCTGTGGTTTAAACAGACCTGTGCATTTGAAATATTAAATATAAAACCACACAGTCTTAAACATAAAGGTTCCAAAAGGGTGTTTTTGCAGTGATGCCATAGAAGAACCATTTTTGGTTCCCCAAAGAACCTTTGTGTGAACAGTTCTTAAAAAGAACCATTTTGAAGAACATTTTAGAAATCTAAAGAACCCTTTTCAACTATAAAGAACCTTTTCTGCATTTGAAAGGTTCCATGGATGTTTAAGGTTCTTTATAGAACCATTGATGCCTTTATTTTTAGTAGTGTATGTTAAAATGTGGCTTTGAGGCAGACATCACAGCAAACAAACATTAGGTACCTAAAACCAGACAGGCCGCTGACAGGCATGAAAGTCCAGAGTCCTTAGAGTCAAGAATTATTTGAACAGACAGACAAGACCATACAAGGCTAAATAACCTCAGTGAGAAGTGCAAAGAGAGACATTTAATGCACAGAATGAAGAAATAAGGGCCCACAGCCTGGTGAATCCACAGAGACAGTCTGACAGACATAAAGGTGGCTCCACTGCTGATAAGAAAGCATGCACTGCGAACACTGTAATGTTTTACTGCTGCATTATATTTACCAGCCTGTCGAGATGGAGCCCATATTGTCTGCAAGCTAGATGGATATGGGTGATGTCTCTTCATTATGACCCGTGCAGGGCTAGATAACAGCTGTTGTATATAATATACCTCTGATTCAGTCTTATCCAGAAGCCCATGTGGATGTGAAATAATGAGATCTCATCCCAATGTTTATCCACGTTTACAGTGGGATTTTAGTCGGGTCACGGGTCTGCTGTGGACAGTAAAAACTCAAAGCTAAATGCAAATAATAAAATGCAGCTTACATAACAGTCCCTCCCAACCATGCAAGCCCTCCCAATCAAACTTGTATTTTGGTGCAAATTAATCTGCTACTTATGTAACATGCCCTCATCCACAAAAAACATTAAGAAAACTACTTAAGATCACAGAAAATGCAACCCAGACTACATTAAATAAAAGCGATAATTATGACAAACATAATGCCAAAGACATTTATGTTTTTTACATTTTTTTCATCTATTGCATTTCAGTGCAAATCTATCTGAAATTAGTCAGGCTAAAATGGACAAATTGAGTGACATGCCCCTCATTTACAAACCCCACGAAGAAAAATACTTAAGAAAATAGTAAATGCATATCAGACTACATAAAATACAAGCTACAATTAGGGCAAACTTTTTTTTTTTTTTTAAAAGTATGATTTTATTTTAAAGACTTTCTTAAGCAGTGTTTTACTTTTTTTGTTCAGTGAGCTGCACTCTAATCAATAAATTCTACAATAATTTCTACAAATACTTTTAAAGTGCTACATAAAATCTGGCCGCTCACTCCATGCCATAAGACTATTGTAACGTGAACACTAAGGGTGAAGCTTTACATACGGTCAAACACAACACCACACAAAAAAACCCTCAAAGTGCTAAACAAACAGAGCTGAGAGGCAGGAATGCAGCAGGAACAAAATGTGCTTGTGTTACAGTGTTGCAAATCTCTGTGTCTGGCCTTGGCCCCCGAACCCAACAGGCTTATCATCCGATATTTGGCCGCGGATGAGCCGACTCACTTTAATCCCCTTATAATTTCAAGAACATTCCACACATTCCAGCAGGCCAGTTGTGGCCAGCAGGAGAGCGAACGAAATGTTGATTTTTGACATTGTACTAGTGGCGATTCACACAAAGGTGAACATGCACACATGAATCGATAACTGTGCACTGGGTTTGTGTGTAAATGTGTATGCAATTGTCATGCAACAGCATGCATTTACAAGGATAAGAAGCTATTCAATTTGTCTGTACATTAACCCAGCCAAGTCACAGTTTTGTCCACCTGAAATGACTTTGCAACAGGATGCATTGCCACTTAAATAAAAGTCTGTTTATGTGTCATTCGATGTACCTCATTTTGCAATCAGGTGTGGAGACAGAAATGAGCAGATATGAGCTCAGATTGCCTTGTGTTGATAGAAACATGGCCATGAACTTTCCTCTATTGCCAGATCCCTCCCAACTCCCGCTTCTGGTACACACACACACCATGCACACACATAGACATTCAACCACTCTAGTGTTGATATGATGTCATCGTACGCACACATAGGAAGTGCCTTATAAAGTCAGGCAGTCATACACCTTTGGAGCAGAAAGGGTCCCTTAACCAGGCTTGAAGGAACACCTGTTTGAAATGTTTGAATAACATGATAACATCAAGGTATGGTTGGATACGCATAAGGAATACTGATCTGGATTTAAAAGATTTTAAAGGCTAAACATGTTGAGGTTTGGTGAAGCTGATGAAGCTGGAATAAGGTTAGAAAGGAAAGAAACAGGATATTCAGTGAGAAAAAAAGACTGATTGGATTGCAAATATATGAAAATTATATAAAAAATGTGACATGTAGTTGTAAGGAGACGAAACCCATTTCAGCAGCGGAGAAAATTATAACATTCTGATGAAAGATTACAATCATAGATTTCTATGGAATTATGCAATGACTGCATAAAAAAGACCAGTAGTGTGTGTGTGTGTGTGTGTGTGTGTGTTAAGAAAGTAAATATTCAAGCCTACATAAGCTGCACTCATTACGCTGTCCCAGCGAAAATTCTTCCGGCATCCCTCCACCTCCCCATCTCCTCCTCTATTTCTGTTATTGAGGGCTTAAACCGAGCATCGACAGCAAGTTTGTTTACCATTAACCATCAGAACTGGATGGGCAGGCGAATTTGTGAAAAAAAGGTTTCAAGCTAGAAAAGCTTCTGTTTGCACCTTTTTTTTTTCAGACGAGTGGTAAGAATATACTTTTGGTGTTTATTTTATGGAACATTATCTATTTGCATCTGGCTAATTTCCCAGAATGATTTTTTTTATTCCTGTCAGTATTCTGAAGTTTTTAGAGAGTGGTCTGTTCATATATCATTTGCCTGATTTTATACAACAATTTATTTATAAAAACATGGTGAGTGTATTATTATTATTATTATTATTATTATTTCTAGCTGGCTTTGATTTACGGTGTGATAAAAAAAGAAATCCAAAATCTTCTTTGTAAAATCTTTTAACTCTAATATGTCAACAAAATGAAACAACCTTTCTTCAGCCAATGTTCAGATTTCTTCTTTGTAAATTTAGAAAACTTGCAATACAGTAAATGTTTGTAGTTCTTAATGTAATCAATCAACTGGGGGAAGTATGGTGATATCTATTAGTTACATTTTTACCCTATGTACCTATAGTGCCTTTACAGAAAATGAAACTTGACAGCAATGAGTTGAAATGGAGAGCATATTTCTCACATTTTTCTTCTGAGAAAAAGACCCCAGTAATCTCAAGTGTCTCGTGTATAATTTCAAAAGAGATCAGTGTCTCAAACCATTCTCATATTCGTCAAGTCTAAAATCAAACTCAGAAATCTCAATATGAAGGTTTCTCATGAAACAGTCTAAGATGTTATCTACATTCATTTCATAGCTCTGTTCTCTTATTGACATGTATTTGTGTCTATTTTTATTTGTCCCAATGAATTCTAGAAGAAGCTTAATTTGAGAATCCAGTATTTTCCGATAATTTCTAAGAAACTTCAAGAAAAAAAATGCCGTTAATGTACTTTTAAGTAATGCCGTTAAGTAATGACTTTTTTTCTTTAGTAGAACAGTAAAGAAGATTTTCAGCTGAAACCATGGTACTTGGTGATATATATATATATATATAATATAGGCAATATATAAATAATAAAGCATATCAAAGAACACAAAATGAATACCCGTGGCTCCTGATGATATATTGAGGTCTTATGAAGCAAAACAATCAGTCTGTACTTTAATAATATAATTGTGTATATGTTATGTCATAGCGTGATTATGTAAACAAACTAGTGAATTGAACCAGTTCAAAGAAACAAACTATCCAAAAGAACCAGTTTGGGAAAGAATCAGATTTCCCTGTTTGCCTGATTACAGGTAATAATGTTATATATGATGTTCAGTTTCTTGCACAGACTGATCGTTTTGCTTCATAAGATCTCAATATATCGTCAGGAGCCACGGGCATTCTGGCAAAAACGGGCAGCTGCTGACTTGAATTTTATAAATCACCAAGGACCACGACTTCAGCTAAAAATCATTTTTACTGTTCTGCTCAAGAAAAAAAGTCACTTACATCTGTAATGGCCTGAAGGTGAGTAAATTAACATCAATGTTTCATTTTTGGGTGAACTCTCCCTTTAAATAAGAATCCAATTCTCTCGAAATTCTCTTGCAACCCACAACACCTCTTCAAACCATCTCCATATGTACAGAAGAATTCACACCTGTTGATTAAATCCGGATGGAGATGGGCTTTCTCTACAAAACCAAAAGTGTGACATGCTGGCATATTGTCATGGAGTTCCACAGGGAAAGGGTGTGCCGGTTATGAGGGAAAAGGGTGAATCATCATTCACAAGGTTACCAGGTTAAGGACCTGCACCTGTTGATGTAATCTCACTTTGCACATTCCCAAAGACAAAAACAAAGTTCAGCCTGGAGATAAGGAGAAAATCCAGTGAATTTAGATCTTCATGTGAGTTGGATGAAAAACATGCAAGCTGTTTTAGAATTTAATATACATATTTAAAAAAGTCCAAGTCAATGACCCTTAACTTTTGTGCTACAGACTTGTTTATTATTAAGTTTATGCTGTACAGGTGAACGATCACGTGGACTTGATGAGGAGAGATAAGACTTACCATTTTAATCTGGTGGATGATGAAACAGATAAAAAAAAAAATCCCATAATTAAACTGAAGGAGAGGAAGAATACAATAAAGATTTGGACAAAGTTTCTTTTGGTTGTTTACTTACAAAACACTACCTAGCAACCACATGATAACATAGTAAATATCACTCAGAACACCTTAGCAACCAGGAACAACAACCAAGCATGATGTTTTGCACAGGTATACACTTTCAAAATCATTTTCTTCTGAAAATGAAAAAAAATGCTGTCTTTTCTTTAACACTGACTATTGCAGCATAAGTTGGAACCAAACAAGAAGCTGAAAAACTTTGTTTTATTTGAGTCAGCGCAAATACCTGATTGATTATGAGTAAATGAATGCATAAACTTTACATGTTGGACAAGTTCTGCCTCTAACATATGGCCTGGTTTACACAGACAAACTATAACAAATGTTTGGTTACGATGATGATGATGACGATAGCGCCACCCGGTCTGATTCAAATTTGTTTAGTCAATATCGTAGAGACGTTAGACTGTCTGGAAAGCAGACATGCTTCTGCACACACACACACACACACACGCACACGCACACACACACACACACATTTAAGCGCCTCTACATTTCCATATTACAACACTGGCAATGATTACAGAATCCTTACTCAACCTTCTCTTCCACCCACGGCAAATATTAATCATTTTCTCACATGCAGTTAATAGGGTTGTTTTCTGGAAATGATCTTTAAGACATATTGATGTCTCGGTGATGAAGCATGAAGGTTTTGTTTCATTCCTTCTGTTTGTGTTTTATTTAAGTCGTGTGCTGGTCAAGAATCAATAGTAAAGGGGTGTAGCTGTGATTGTTCATGCGAGGGTGTGTTTGGTCATTTAGAAAATACTGCTTTCTGACTTGCTGGCAGCTGCATCATGTGTTATGACATAAGGACGGACTTAAAAGTGTCAGCTGTCTCATTTATCTTGCTCTTTTTCTTTCTTTGCTCTTGCTCTGTCGCTTTGATATAGTGTGCATCATATCTGCTTTGTTCAGAGCAACTTATAAATAGTTTGTTGAAGAACTTAGTGGTGCTTGCCTGTGCAAAACTTGCCTGGGAATTTTCCCTTGACAATATCAGACACCTAAACTCGTTCTTTATGATAATGACACACGGGCAGGATCCTCTGTCTTTCGTGTGGCTCACCTCCCACGTTTCCTCACATCTCTTCTTCTGTCTATCTCTGTCAGACGGCTTGCAGGATGGAAATGCCTCTTGGCTGACGGAGCCTCCACATCAGACAGAGTCATAGTGAGGAAGACTAAAATCCAGACCCTGCGGTCTGATCAGGAAGGTCCCTACATAAGTAAACCTCCTTTACTCCTGTTTTACAGCCAAATAAAAACAAAGAAAGAATACTATTAAGCTTCTAATTAGTGGTGTTTGCTAAAACGAAAATTAAATCTGACAATGCAGCGATTTATGGATTCAGTGCTTAAATCACAGTGTTACATAATTCTTTATTTAATTCAGATGTAAATATATTTAACATGGATTCATTGTGGCTAGACTGTGGATGAGTTAACAAAAGTGTAATAAATTAACACCATATGTATACTTTGGGAATAAATTGAATGTTTTATATGTGTATGTGTGTGTGTGTGTGTGTGTGTACTCAAGATACATTTCTTATTATTATCAATGTTGAGTTACTTAATATTAATGTGGAAACTATGACCATTTTTTTCCCAGATGAACAGAATGTTCAACAGAACAGCATTTATTTAAAATAGAAAGCTTTTGTAACTTTATAAATGTTTTACTATCAATTTAATGCATCTTTTCTGAAAGTGTATGAGTGTGTGTATGTAACATTTATCTGTAAACCACAGCTTTGTGTTAAAATGTTTAAAATTCTGCATCCTGGCATGGGGGCGATGCAGATTTCAGGTTTTTGCTGTGTTTTCTGAAGTCATCTTCAAAAGTCAGGGTCACTGCTTCATTAATGTAGCAATCAGTTTGAGTAACGTGAGAGCTGACGGATGAGGGAGTCTCTCCCGCTCCCCTGGTTTCCTGTTCCGGAGGGCCTCAGGGACACTCTGGAGAAACATAAAGACCCATACATACTGCTAATAAAGATTTCAGATGTGCTGCCCAGAGGGAAACGACCATGGTCTGTTGTGAACAAACCCCTATGAAAGTTTTCACGATAAGGGCACCTACAGTACAGCTGTGATTCACTGGGTGTTCATCATAACAGCATTGTACTGTTGACAGCTTTTGGAATTGTGTCAACTGAAATGTAGCCTTATAAGGAATTTGTCCAATACACACAATGCAGTTGTGACTCAGTGATGCAATCAGCTTTCACAAAAGCGAAACATATATGGCATCATTGTGAATAGGGTTAAAATGGCATTCACCTAACCCAGTTGCTGATTCATGAGAAATGGATAGCATGGAAGTGGTAATTGTTCCTAGTAAAAATAGATTTTCATTAACATCCATGGAATTGTTCCATTCACAAGTTCTTTGTAGTGGAAAAAGTTTCTTTAGACTATTAAAATGTTCTGATTATGTTAGGAACTGTTCATTTAAAAGGTTATTTGGGAAACCATGGCATCAGTGGAAACCCCCCGCCCCTTTGGGAAGTTTTACTTTAAAGAGTGTAATAGGCATAAAACCCAAGAGGTTACTACCTGTCTCTTAAAAAACCATAGCCAGCAACATACATTAATTCCCGACAACACAACCACCCACACATGAGCACAGAACAACTTAATGAGGCCCCGTACCAGCCCCTGGGGCTCACCAGCATCACTTTTTCCATCTTCTAACACAAAGTGTCCATGTGAATGCATCTGAGCAGGGATAAATGATATGTATATAGGCGAGTTTGTATGCATAGTCTCGAACAAAGCTTTATGGGGACAAGGTGAACCAAAAGGCACTACCTACTGAACTACACTCTTAAAAATAAAGGTTCTTTATTGGCATATGGTTCCATGAAGAACCTTTAACATCTATGGAATCTTTCCATTGCACAAAGGTTCTTCATAGTGGATAAAAGTTCTTTAGAAGTAAAAATAGTTCTTTTAAGAACTGTTCGCTGGAAGGGAATTCTAAGCCACTGCTGTGAAAAAACCCTTTCGTGAAGAGTGAATATACTATATATCCAACTTTTCACAGCAAATGCCACAGAAGAACTATTTTTGGTAGCCCAAAGAACATTTCAGTGATTTTTTTCTTAGTGTGAACCTTTTCCATTTAAAAAAAGCAGCCACAATAGCCTTTGAGTTTCTTTCGATAGGTACCATGCTTAAAATATGCTAGAATCGTCACGCCCACCTTCAAAAGCAGTTATGTTTAAGCTTGGCTGCAATAAAATGGAAAGATTAAAAAAAGAATGTCTTTGGAAAACTGACCAGCAATGCATGTTTCAGTACTTCTGAGAAAGCAAAGCATGCTAACATCTGTTGGCATTCAGAGGTAAATGACACGAGACAATGGCCTTGTACAAACACAATGCAATTCTCCACATTCTTTTTTGTGATTCAAAAGAGAAACTGAAGCAATGCAGTTTCTACCTTAGCAACTCACTAAAAAAGCTATCATGCAGCGAATGCATTCTGAGTAAGAGGGGAAAACAGTCTATAGTTCTAAATCTGTCATATTCTGGTGTTACGCAACACTGACCTTAATGAGACGTGTTATAAAACCAAACCTGCAACGCAGCTATGCACACAGACTCTTATGAATGAAAGAGCAGTGCATACAAAAGCTACAAAAAGCCTGCATCGAAAACTTTTTGTGATCTTGTAGTCTTATCAAACAAAGTATGATTAGTTAGTCATCTGACTTTAATTGTTTAATGCACTAGCTAAGCAACACTGGTTGCGATAATGTGTGTTTTGCTGCTAAGCAGAGATAATGGTGTCATAAAAGTGTGCTGTCACCGAGGAAGGATGTTTTACCGAGCGTGAGGCTCTTACAGGACTAATAAATTACCCTTAAAGGCTCTTTTATGCGTGCTTTCTGACCTTCTGCAAAACAAGAAGGCTTTAACCCTCCAAAGGGCCCGGTAGTCCGCAGCAAGATGTACAGGTTGGGAATGGCGCTCACACACAGGGCTTTAGGTGTTTGAAGGTCATCTAACAGACATAAACACACACACACACACACACACACACACATAAACACTTTACAACACCTTTTTTGCATTTGCAAGGCACAAAATGATAAGAACACACACACACACACACACACACATATATATATATATATATATACATATATATATATATATATATATTTAAGGAATGAAGCTTGGGTCCATCTTTCAATGTAAAAGAAAAAAAAGCACACTTCACTGAGACACATAACATGATGAATCACTCATCTCTGAAGCTCACATTGTGTAGAACAGGTTATATGTGGTTTAAAAAACATATGGTTAGGGGTATGTTAGGTAAGCATGAGCAATAGTAATAGTCATGCATACCTTAACAAACACCACTAATTAGAAACACACAAACAGGGCAGTAATATATTGATTTGAAATATATATACCTAATATACATTACCAGTCAAACGTTTTTGAACAGTAAGATTTTTAATGTTTTTTAAAGAAGTCTCTTCTGTTCACCAAGCCTGCATTTATTTGATCCAAAGTATAGCAAAAACAGTAAAATTTTTGAAACATTTTTACAATTTTAAAATAACTGTTTTCTATATGAATATATTTTAAAATGTAATTTATTCCTGTAAATTCAAAGCTGAATTTTTAGATTGTAAACATTTTTAATTTTTAAATAGTAAAAATATTTCACAATATTACTGCTTTTGCTGTATTTTGGATCAAATAAATGCAGGCTTGGTGAGCAGAAGATAATTTTTTTAAAAAACACAAAAATATTAGGCAGAATAATTGTTTTCAACATTAATAATAAGAACTGTTTCTTGATCGGCATATTAGAGTGATTTCTGAAGGATCATATGACACTTAAGACTGGAGAAATGATGCTGAAAATTCAGCTTTGCATTACAGAAATAAATGACATTTTACAGTATATTAAAATTGGAAACATTTATATTAAATTATAATAATAGTTCACAGTTATAACTGTTTTTACTGTATTTTTTTTCTTCTTTTTTTTTCAAATAAATGCAGTCTTGGTGAGCAAAAGAGAATTCTTTCAAAAACATTTAAAAAATCTACTGACCCCAAACTTTTGAAAAGTAGTGTAGTAAACCTGTTTAATTTATATAAAGAGGAAAGTGGAAAAATGAAGCTCTTATACCAGAAGCCTCAAGCTAAATTTCTGTTCATTTAAAGAGCTAAATCAGGAGGTGGCAGCTCTGATCTCACACTTTCCAGTTTTTGGCAGAGTGAATGAGGAGCATGCAGCAGTGATTTCATGGGATGATGGCATTAGCACATGTACACACTCCACATGGAGCAAACACACTGACCTCTAACTCACATTCCCTACCAAACACCATTATTTATCTAATGAGAGCATATCATAGACATCTAGTGTTTTTATACAAAGTTAATTATAATTTTACTAAATTAATTATATTAAATTTTATTTAATTTTATTAAAAACAAAACAAAAAAATATATATGTTTTTGTTTTTGTTTTTGTTTTTCAATTAAAGGGATAGTTCACCCAAAAATAATAATTTATTCACACTTTCTATCTTCTGTGGGACACAAAAGTGCTGACATCCAAACAATGATGACAGCTTACAATAAGGTCTCATTACTTAACATTGTTTAATGCATTAGCAGAGACCTCTTTGAACAATAAGAGGACTTTTTCATGTTAGCTCATGTTAAAGTACACCCAAAAATGAAAATTCTGTCATCATTTACTCCCCCTCATGTTGCTCCAAACCTGTATGAGTATCTTTCTTCTGCGGAACACAGAAGAAGATATTGTGAAGAATGATTCCCATTGATGTCCACAGTATGTTTTCTTCCATCATTTTAGGTGAACTATAACTAATGTAGTTAACGTTAACAAATAGATTTATTTTAACCTTGAGGTGTTACCCAAACAACACTGGACACCACTGACTTTCATTGCACAACAAAAAAACAAAAAAACTTTGAGACATTAATAAAAACATTTTCTTTTGTGTTCCACAAAACACAAAAATGCATATGGATTTAAAATGACATGAGGATAAATAACTGGCTTTTCATTTTTTCTTAAAAGACATCCCAGACGGCCGACTATTTATCTTGCTTACAGAGACAATTCTCCCAAAACCCACACACACTATCTTCAGAGTACCTTAAAGTTATTAATTTGCCCTTAAGCTATATAATGACTTACCCATCCAAGGCATATTTCATTTTAAGTTAAATGTCACTATATGATTTTCTGTGCCTGGTTATAGTTAACTCTTGAACCCTTGCATCTGCTCTGATATTACTTTTTAAAGCTCAAACGGAGCAGCCTCTGGAAAACAAAACAACAACAACCTCTATTTGCTGCAAAGGCTGTCTGAACTCAAAGACAAACACTGCATGCTAATTAACTCTCCTACCTTCTAATTATACAAAAGCAATGTCTGATGCACTAATGCAGCACAGCGTACTAAGAACATCTGGATATCTGAGGACATTCGCCGGTCATGGGGGGACATATGTGTTCTTGCCATAATAATTACGTATGTGTGTAAATGTGCGAGTGCACGCACGTCTAAACACATAAATGTCTTTGACACTCGGAGTGGGTGGATTGTGGGTTGTAGGAGCCCATGTGGCAAAGTCCCAGTGCATGAGTTAAAAGTGCCATGTGTGCCTCCTTGACACTGACATTCCAGCATAAACACTGACACCTCATCAATCCAAATAACAGAGGAGCTGAAGTAAACGCCAGCACTCGCCCACAGGGTCACAGCCGAGCTCACCCTTCCTGGACCCACATCTGGACATCAAGCATCTGTTTGACACTGAAAGAAGGTGTGCGAGGAGGCTGTTGATCTTAAATATACTAGATCAGAGCTGCACTTCATTTTAAGATTAAAAAAAGCTGAGCAGCATGATGTATGTACCTTCTGAGTAGAAATCGGAAGAGTTTCTGCTATATCATTTCTACCACAATATATAGGCTAATTCAAGTGATAAATAATGTGAAAAGGCTAATCCTATAGACTTCAGTTTTTATGAATAATCTGGTCTTTTGTTGCAAACACATATTTAATTCGCTGGATTATTAAAAAAATATATTAAAATTGTGATCCAAAGCAAAATTTCAGCATCATTACTCCAGTCTTCAGTGTCACACGATCCTTCAGAAATTGTTCTAATATACTGATTTGCTGTTCAAGAAACATTTCTTGTTATTAGTGTTGAAAATATTTAACATACATTATTTAATATATTTTTGTTCAAACCATGATTGATTTTTGATAAACAAGTTAAATAAAATCTTTTGTAACATTATAAATGTCTTGACTGTCACTTTGATCAACTTGATGCATCCCAGCTGAATAAAAATATTAATTTCTTAAAAGAAAAACTGATCTAATTTCTGTGTGTTACCAGATTCACATACTCCCAGATTCACAGATTCAGGGACTCCCCAGGGGTGGGCGATATGACCAAAATCTTATATCACAATATGAGTCATTTTATTTCACTGTAATGATATATATCAAAATATAGTTATTTTTACTTTAAATAAGCTCTTTATGATATCAAAATTTTAGATACCATATACATTTCTAAATTCTTGTCACCAGTGTCAATATCACAAAAAAAAAAAAAACCTCAAGCTCCTTGACAAGTAAAAAGTCAGCAATTAAATAAGAATAAGAAACTATTTATTTAGCATTAGGACAAAAACACAACAGTAGAACAAATAAATAAGAAATGCTACATTGTATAAAGTAATCAAATGTATAAAAACACTGCATATTCTTCACTGCGTAAATTAAATATGTTTCTTCTAATAAAAATTACAACCCGAATTCCAGAAATGTTGAGACGTTTCTTTTTTTGTTTGAATAAAATGAAAACTAAAAGACTTTCAAATCACATGAGCCAATATTTTATTCACAATAGAACATAGAGAACATAAAAATTTACACTTTTATCCACTAAATGAGCTCATTTCAAATTTGATGCCTGCTACAGGTCTCAAAAAAGTTGGCACGGGGACAACAAAGGGCTGAAAAAGCAAGAAACTTTGAAAAGATTCAGCTGGGAGAAAATCCTGCAACTAATTAAGTTAACTGACATCAGGTCTGTAACATGATTAACTATAAAAGGGATGTCTTAGAGAGGCAGAGGCTGTATCTGAATTCGCCCCCTATACCCTCAAATAGTGCACTATTTGAGGGGACAACCATTTTTGGTGTCCGAAACCATAGTGGATGTTCTCGAGAGCACTCATTCAATCCCACAATGCACCGCAAAAACAAGTATACAACCGATGTACACCCAACAGCTAGAGAATCCCCATAATGCACTGTGAGAGTCGTGTGCCGAACGAATTCCCACGTCTCGCCAGAAGATGGCGCCCGCAGCTGAATCATCCATTCATTCATTTTAGAAGCGCTCGTCCACGGCGTAATACGGCTTAATACAACACAGGTACAAATGAATTGTAAATTGACCATTAGGATTTATACATAATTTCCGTGACAGAGTTCAAGATAAATCCTTCAATCTTACTACTGGAGCTGCCCATTTCAAATGATTATTAAACAGCAAGCAAACTATGTGTTGCGGTCCTACTTGTCCTGCTCTGAACGAGATTCGAACCACAGTCTCCGGCATGCGAGGCGGGCACTCTAACAGGGAGACTAAAGGCCATGGCCTCTAGCGTCAGTCACCAGAGCACCTCTTGAGATCAGCTACATATGCAAAAGCAGCAGTCTTTCCGGTGCACTCTCAGTGTCCGAATTCAATCACTCGTTTTCATTCACTCCTTCGAGTGAACTGTATGAGTGGACTAATGTTAGGAATAGTGAATGAGGCTTATAGGGGGCGATTTTGGATACAGCCAGAGTCTCTCAGAAGTAAAGATGGGTAGAGGCTCTCCAATCTGTGAAAGAGTGCGTAAAAAGATTGTTGAATACTTTAAAAACAACGTTCCTCAATGTCAAATTGCAAAGGCTTTGCAAATCTCATCATCTACAGTGCATAACATCGTCAAAAGATTCAGAGAAACTGAGAAATCTCTGTGTGTGCGGGATAAGGCTTAAGACTCGTTGAAGGCCTGTGGTCTTTGGGTCTCAGACGATACACTGCATCATTCTTCTACAGTATGATTCTGTCATTGACATTACTAAATGGCCCAGAATACTCTAGAAACCACTGTCGGTAAACACAATCCGCCGTGCCACCTGCAGATGCTACCTAAGACTGAAAATTCAAAAAGGAAGCCATATGTGAACATGGTCCAGAAACGCTGTAGTGTCCTGTGGGCCAAGGCTCATTTAAAATTGACTGTTTCAAAGTGGAAAAGTGTTTTATGGTCAGACGAGTCCAAATTTGACATTCTTGTTGGAAATCACGGACGCCATGTCCTCCGGGCTAAAGAGGAGGGAGACCTTCCAGCGTGTCATCAGCGTTCAGTTCAAAAGCCAGCATCTCTGATGGTATGGGGGTGCATAAGTGCATACGGTATGGGCAGCTTGCATGTTTTGGAAGGCACTACAGTATGAATGCTGAAAGGTATATAAAGGTTTTAGAGCAACATATGCTCCCCTCCAGATGACGTCTATTTCAAGGAAGGTCTTGTGTATTTCAGCAGGACAATGCAAAACCACATACTGCAGCTATTACAGCAGCATGGCTTCGTAGTAGAAAAGTCCTGGTGCTGAATTGGCCTGCCTGCAGTCCAGATATTTCACCTATAGAGAACATTTGGCGCATCATTAAACGAAAAATATGTCAAAGACGACCACAAACTCTTCAGCAGCTGGAAACCTATATCGGGCAAGAATGGGACCAAATTCCAACACCAAAACTCCAGAAAATCATAACCTCAATACCCAGACATCTTCAAACTGTTTTGAAAAGAAGAGGAGATGCCCCCATCCCAACTATTTTGAGACCTGTAGCAGGCATCACATTTGAAATGAGCTCATTTTGTGCATAAAATTGTAAAAATTTCTCAGTTTAAACATTTGTTATGTTCTCTATGTTCTATTGTGAATAAAATATTGGCTCATGTGATTTGAAATTCTCTAGTTTTCATTTTATTCAAATTTAAAAAATGTCCCAACATTTCCGGAATTCGGGTTGTCCAAAACTTTTTTGAGATTTTCTCTTTTGTTGTTTGATTAACATGAACGACAGACAGCAGGAATATTAGACTGCTGTCACTTTAAGAGCTGCCCGGATCCAATATACTGTTACACGTGTGTTTTCTTTCTCAGCTGTTTGCTTTTACTTAAGACCTACTATGTTTATGAAGATACTTGCAAAGACGGGCATTTTGACACATAAAAGTCTGTGTATTTAGCCGTTCGAGGCCTATAAAGCGGCAAAAATAATCCCGCGCACTATGAGCACCGTCTTCATGTGTGCGCGCCTCTCTGACAGCGCTCAGAAACAGTCTCACAGACAGCGCGTACATATAGCGGAATAAGTTCTCTTTTAAACCACAATTCTTACAAAAGCATGCAAACGATAAGTTTTCATGACCATGTAGCACAGCAGCGTTACATGAGGTACCGGTTGACATATTTCTACCGGTTAATCGTGTCTACCAGTATATCGCCCACCCCTAATCAGTAGTCACCAGAATAAGACCACAGGCGTGTTCCCCACACGCACTCACAAAGACCTTCAATGACACTTTTCAGTTTCACCTCATCAAAACCACTGTTACTGTGGCTTCGGGTCTCTGGTGTCATACATATACAAAATGATGCTTTGTTTATAGCAAAGACTGCAAATCATGCTAAAAACATTTGTGTTATACCTCACTTAACAAGAACAAGAGCAGTGCTATTTATCAGACACAAGCAGGAGGGCCGAATAGACAGAGGCAGTGGCCGACACTGTTTACATATCTGCCTTTCTGAGACACACAGCCAAAGTTTCCCACGCACCAGAGACGTCTTTCAACATCACACATTAAGCTCCTAAACTTGTCTTAATTAAAAGTATTGAATGTAAAACTGTAAATGAAACAAAGCTTGTCTTCCATCAAAATGACAAAATTGAGATCTAAGCACTATTATTTATCCAACACCTGCAGAACAGCATAACTAAACACTGTTTAAACAACACTGATTATTTGACTTGTCCCGTGAGTTTTGCAATGACAATTCTTAAACAAAACCTGCTGTTGTGAGGGCACTAATATTTCTCCTCAGTAAACTTTGGAACAAGCTGCCTGACTGCGTGTTCCTGTTTTCATTATATTTTATTCAATGGTTCACAAAAAGAGTGACTATGGCCAAGAACAACATGTGTGGGAAGCCATGTATGAAAGTCTAAAAGGAGATGATTTCAGGGTGAGTGTCTAGACATTGTGAGGGAGGAGAACATGCGATTCTAAAAGTAGACGGTCGCAGGAGTAATAATTAAACTGTCCTCGGTCTAACAAACCCTCTTGGCTTCCTCTGTTTTATTCCTATTCTCTTTCCATCGCTGTTTGAAACAGTGCAGTTTAACGAGTTGAAACTTCCCATTTAAATTACCTTGCAGGAACAAACTGTGCTAGTAGAACATGGAACAAAAGATTCACAGCTTGCTCAAAGGTATTCGAGGACACGCGCATCCTGAATTGTAAATAAATAAATAAATATCCAATCAGAACAAAGATCACTGGAGTACATTTTAAAAGAAAATACTATTTCAGTCTTTCTGCTTTAAATTTTCAATTTAATTCAGTGTGCTACTTGCCATTTCTTTGTAATTATTTATGAAATTTAGCTATTTCAGAGTGAAAACCATTTTAAAGTAAATTTTACCAGTGTGGAAATATGCTGGGGTAAATTCAAGGGAAACAAAGATACACGTACACATCCAGTAAGTCTCAAAACAAATGTTATTGGAAATTCATCACGATTAGACATATTTTATGCTGTGCACAGATATGCACTTCAGTGAAGTTACTTTAAAATGGTGAAAAATGCATTTCTGTGAACAAAATATTTACATTTACTCTCATGTTTTTAAAATGGATTTCCATTTTGCAACACAACTTGTACAAACAGCAATCAAAATTTGCTCACTGTCATTGTTAAGCTTAAAATAGAAGAAAAAACAGAGAAACTGAGTGCAATTGTTATGCCATGATGCAATTATTATGATGATTTAAATTATTTAAATTACATTTAGATTAAAATTTTTGCCAGCAGTGTTGTTTTTGACTAGGAGAGCACTGGTGTAAAAGTGGTTTTCCAAAATGTGTGCAACAGCATTATAGTCCACTTAGTACAGATGAGAAAATAGTTTTGATAAACTTACACCTCTGAGAACGCTGGAGAAATTAAAATAGACACAAATGAGTTCATTGTTGATATGTATTCAACAATCAACAACTTATTCATTCATGGCTCCATAAAGAACCTTTAAAATCCATGGAAACTTTCTATTGGATTAAAGGTTCTTTATAGTGGAAAAAGGTTCTTTTGATTATTAAAATGTTCTTCACGCTAGGAAGAAAAAAACAAGAACTGCTCACTGCAAGGTTCTTTGGGGAACCAAAAAATGGCTGTTCTATGGCATTGCTTAGAGTGTACACAAGATTATAGAACTAATAAACAATTGCAGCTCAGATCATACTGAGATTTCTGACTTCTGTTTGCACACTTTAGTTATCAACAAAAGTTAGCAAGAGTCTCCATTTGCCCTCTGCTGAGTTTCATTACAGCCTAGCAAAAACAATTGAGATATTAAAGAGATCTCATTTTTTATTTTTTCATTCCTGTAGGGAAGAACATAGGGTATCCAATTCTGTTTCACACATTCTGCTGTATCCCAGCAGACACATTCCAAACACTGGACAGATAAGATTGGGAGTCAGTGAGAACTGGCCATTACCTAAACTATCCCACCCAGTGGAGAGCACTCCATACAGGGCTATCGTGCCAGCTCTTGTATCAGCACAGGAAGCACCCTGCTGCAGTTACAGGACGGCCTCCCTTCAGTTGCCTGAACGCCTGGAAAACTGGTGACGGCAAATGTGTCAATGGGAAGAGCAGGGATCTCTGCTTTATGTTAGGTCGATGTGCGTGAGAAAATGAGAGGGTGGAGAGAAATATACAGAGGAAGTAGATCCCATGGGTGTTGGGTGGTCATTCTTACGCCATTGTTTTTATAGTGACTTACAAGCATGTGACGCTGAACAGGTTTTGAACATTTTGCCAATTCATCAGCCTCGGTGCACAGCTTCACCCGGGTGAGCAATCAAGTTAACCATGACCAGAGCTGAGCATGTTAATAGAGCATGACAGTTGGGCTGTGGAAGAAAGAAATTATATTCTCCTACTGTATAAACTTCAAACAAGTCAGCGTGATTTCAACTTCATTAAAAAAGTGTTCAACAGCCATATTATTAGTGAAGTACTAAATGACTCATAATCCTGAAAACAGATCAATCAAGTCACTATTACTATAGAAATAAAAATGGTGTCTACTTTCCATAAACCTTTGTGAATGACATAAGCAAATCTCTCTTTTAAATGATATCTCAAAATTAAAATACAGTCATTTCAACTTTTTATCTCATAATTAGGACTGTTTTTCTTGCAAATATGAGAAAAAACGTCAAGATGTAAACTCAGAACTGTGAGATTGTAACAATGAGTTTGGGTTTTGTTTGTGTTTCTTGTTCTTTGCTCTCATGTCTTTTATTTTGGACTTTAGTCATGGTTCCTGTCTAGTCATGTGGTTCCTTTGCCCTCTTGTATTCCTGCTATTGGTTCCTCTGTTCAGTGTGTCATGTTCTCATTGGTTGTCTTAGTCATGTGTCTTGTTTCTCATTGGTTGGTTTGTGTCATGTGACCCTTATTGTTTGATATAAATAGCCCTCATGTTGCCTTTGTTCTTTGTCGAGTATTGAACAGTGTAACCTGCTGTTGATGAGCTTGTGTTTCTGTTCATGCTAAGTCAAGTCTGTTCAAGTCAAGCCTTTGTTTGTATTTTGAATAAAACTGCACTTGGGTTCATCACAACTCACCTTCAGTGGACTGTTTGTTACAGAGATACTTAAAGTTACTTTATGTATAATGAATAAAAGTAGTTTTAATGCATTGATTATGCCTTGTAATGCACTTTATTATGCATAGTACAATCACATGAATAGCACTTATCATTTATTTGTTACACTATGCATTTTAAACTTGGTTATACTTATTTACAATATAATAAGATATGTATTACAACGCACATTATGACAAATTATAATACATTATACCCTTTAATAACCCTTTATAATGCGTATACATAAAGGCTTTAAGTAAAGTCTTACCAAAATATTATATCTTGCAAGTCTGACATTTTTTTCTCAAAAATGCGAGACATAAACTCCGAATTCTGACACTATTTCTCACAATTGCGAGTTTATAACTCATAATTCAGATTTTTTTCTGAGTTAACATTTCGCAATTCTTACATTTTTCTCAGAATTGTGAGATAAGAACTCAGAAAGGGGTTGGAAACAGCCTCCATAATAACATAAAAGACGTTCTATAGTAACAATGTCTCTGATTCAATTACATCATTCACAATGCTTCAAGGGATGCAGAGTTCATTGCCTCTTAAAAAAATGTTACACAGTCTTGCACCTTGGTATTTTTTTCTCAAGCTTTTCATGTCTTACAAATTTTTTGGATCATTTTCAGAAATCCCCTAAGTCACTGTTGTGCTCTTGGCTTCAAAAACCATTAGGGGGCAATAAATAAAAACAGGGATGCTATCAGTCAATTCTTATGAGGCAAACAATCACCCGGTGTATATTATAGGTCTTTGACAGTATTTACAGACTCATGTTTATTCTTTTGACAAAGTGGCGCCATCTACATTGGTGATTCACCCGGGACAGTCTGGTGTGAAGGGAACCCACGGTTGCTCTAGCGACCAAGAGTAAAGAGACACCTACACTGACCACGGCACAGTCGGTGAGTCATGAGAATGAGGCTGGTTCACAGGAAATGCATCCCACTCAAGTCCTGTGGGCTGGGCGCTCTGGGTCAATCAGCTGTGCCAACATGAATGGAGAAGGCACACCATTAGGCATTTTGGCACTAGGTGGGAAATAAAAGGAAAGGGCACTTTGTGTTTGTTCAATTTGCTGTAATGCACGTGTTTTTACAAAGTCAGTTTCAATAATCCAAATGTCACTCACACAGCATGATGTAATTTGCACAGATGGGCGTTTTGACAGAATGCTGTCAAACCCCAAGATGACCTAATTCTATTTATGTTTGCCTGGGAGAACTCTAATTGGCACACTCGGTTGGATATGCAAGTTTTTCAGAAATGGTCAACAACTGGTCAGTGGAGGAGGGATTTTTTTTTTTTACATTTATACTGTTGAAGCTTCAACATTGGCAGTTCAATGTTCAGCAGTACTTTGAATTTATTCTTAATTCACAATTTTTCGATGCAATAGCTCAAAAGTTTAGATACTCATTTATTATTATTTTATTTCCCACATCTTAGAATAATAGAAAAATGAAAACTAAGAAATATCACATATCGGGGAAAAATGGAAAGAAATCTTACATTTGAGCGTCTTCATCAACCAACTCTATGAGGTCCATCCTGGGAAGTTTTAAAATAAGAGTTCATTATTACATATCATTTAAAAGGGATGGTTCACCTAAAAATGAAAATTCTGTCATTAATTATTCACCCTCATGTCGTTCCAAACCCGTAAGACCTTCGTTCATCTTTTGGAACACAAATTAAGATATTTTTGATGAAATCTGAGAGCTTTCTGACCTGCATAGACAGCAACACAACTACCATGTTCAAGGCCTAAAGGTAGTAATGACATCGTTAAAATAGTCCATGTGACATCAGTATTTCAACCGTAATTTTATGAAGCTGTAAGAATATTTTTTTGTGCGCAAAGAAAACAAAAACAACGACTTTATTCAACAATTTCTTTGAAGGTCTTATGGGTTTTGGAATGACATGAGGGTGAGTAATTAATGACAATATTTTCATTTTTGGGTGAACTTCCCTTTTAAAGTAAGCAAAAGTCATTAGAGCAAAAGTTTTTTAAGATCATTACAGATATAAATTTAGTCACGTGTGACCCTAACTTTTGACTGACAGTGTAAATTTTATTTGACAGACATCCCATGGGCATTTAACCTAATGCAAAGGTCCTTTTTCCCAGTTTTGCAGCAGTACAGTATCTCTCTTTAGGACTGTCTGATAAACTGGAGTGCCGTTACACTGAACCGAGTGAGTGGAAATTGAACAATGGTCGTATTATTGCCAGTGTCCTGGGTTCCATGCTGGCAGACTCACAGCATCTGGCACAATGTGCATTTGTTACGAAGGTTCCATCTCATCTACACCATTCAGATTATATAACAGTCTGTTCGCTTCTCAGAAAGACGCAAACAGCAGACAGTATGTGCACCCTGAGTAGTCATGCTTTAAGTTAGTTTGGATGGTGCTTTGCATCCTCCTGAAATGTTTTGCATGACATTCTTACACCAGGTTCATGTGGTGAAGGATTTAAAGCAGATTTATGAAAAATTCTGAATTGTCGAATTGAGTAGAAGTGTGAATTTGAATTGAATTAGCCACAACTAACAGGAAGCTGATTTGGAATTTCAATTTTAATGACAAGAAGAAAGATTAACTGAATTGCAATTCAAATTATCTATCTATCTATCTATCTATCTATCTATCTATCTATCTGTCTATCTATCTATCTGTCTGTCTGTCTGTCTGTGTCTGTCTATCCATAAATCCATCCATCCATCCGTAAGGCCTATAAACCTTAAAATTTCTGTTTCAGATACACTTTTTTAAAAGTTTTAAAAGTTTTTTAGTTAGTTGACATGTAATTCCAAAGTCACCTATAGTTAGTAGAAAGTCTAAAATGGACTATCAAAATAAACCAAATAAATTTACGTTCAAATCCAAATTGCAATTCTACATCTTGATTGCTTCTTCAAATCAAACTGTCAAGCCAACAGCTTTTCTATTTAAAAATTAAACTTACAGAAACTTATTTGAATTTCAGTTTTAATTCTACTTTTTTGCATTCAAATCCAAAATGCATTTCTGTTTGCTTTCACAATTCAAATTCATTTCAAATTCAAGACTAGAGTCAATACTTGGACACTATTGCGCCTTGAGGGTTCTCATGTGTGCAGAGTCTCGCAGGTTATCTTTTCAGCAGCGAGTAGTAGTATTCAGTGATATCAGGTTCCTCCTATCTGTCTGTCTTATGAATGTTTACCTTTTTGCAGAATCTGTTTTTCTTTACTATCCTGGTTGTGTTTACTTTTCTTCCTGGTGCTGAGTGTTCCCAGGACATCCACGTCAGCTTCTATCTACCTACAGTTCTGATAAAACCCAGTGTTATGCACACTGAGATAAGGCTCACTAAGTCAATACACAAATATCCTCTTTAGACAAAAACATTCTCCACATCTTCACACAATAAAATCGTCTGTTTTGGAATGGGCTGGATAGGGGAGTAACTAAATACAAGTAGTGATACTACCTCAGTGTTTTTCAGCAATGTGACAGCAGTTTTAAAACAGAGTAGCTTTTCTAGTAATAAACTATTTTTTTCCAATGAAAAAGCAGCGCAGTGCAACCTAACCCAACATCAGTGTTTTTGCATACCACATTGTATTGGGCATGCAACTTTACTCCAAAATACGTTGAGGAAATAATAAAATCCATTCTTATAAATGGTTCTCTCAATTATACAGCATACAAAAATATAATTCATTCCAGTTAATCATTTCATTTACAATCCGAATTCCGGAATTGTTGGGACGTTTTTTAAATTTGAATAAAATGAAAACTAAAAGACTTTCAAATCACATGAGCCAATATTTTATTCACAATAGAACATAGATAACATAACAAATGTTTAAACTGAGAAATTTTAAAATTTTATGCACAAAATGAGCTCATTTCAAATTTGATGCCTGCTACAGGTCTCAAAATAGTTGGAACGGGGGCATCTTTACCATGGTGTAGCATCTCCTCTTCTTTTCAAAACAGTTTGAAGACGTGAGTTTCTGGAGTTTTGGTGTTGGAATTTGGTCCCATTCTTGCCTGATATAGGTTTCCAGCTGCTGAAGAGATTGTGGTCATCCTTGACATATTTTTCGTTTAATGATGCACCAAATGTTTTCTATAGGTGAAAGATCTGGACTGCAGGCAGGCCAATTCAGCACCTGGACTCTTCTACTACGAAGCCATGCTGTTATAATAGCTGCAGTATGTGGTTTTGCATTGTCTTGCTGAAATACATGTCATCTGTCGGGGAGCATATGTTGCTCTAAAACCTTTATATACCTTTCAGCATTCATAGTGCCTTCCAAAACATGCAATCTGCCCATACCACATGCACTTATGCACCCCCATACCATCAGAGATGCTGGCTTTTGAACCGAATGCTGATAACATGCTGGAAGGTCTCCCTCCTCTTTAGCCCGGAGGACACGGCGTCTGTGATTTCCAACAAGAATGTCAAATTTGGACTAGTCTGACCATAAAACACTTTTCCACTTTGAAACAGTCCATTTTAAATAAGCCTTGGCCCACAGGACATGACGGCGCTTCTGGACCATGTTCACATATGGCTTCCTTTTTGCATGATAGAGCTTTAGTTGGCATCTGCAGATGGCACGGCGGATTGTGTTTACCGACAGTGGTTTCTGGAAGTATTCCTGGGCCTGAAGACCACGGGCATCCAACAAAGGTCTTCGGCCTTGTCCATTATGCACAGAGATTTCTCCAGTTTCGCTGAAACTTTTGATTATGTTATGCACTGTAGATGATGAGATTTGCAAAGACTTTGCAATTTGATGTTGAGGAACGTTGTTTTTAAAGTATTCCACAATCTTTTTACGCACTCTTTCACAGATCGGAGAGGGGAGTTTGTTTAAAGGAGATCTATTATTCCCCTTTTTACAACATGCAATATACAGTGGGGAAAAAAAATAATTTGATCCCCTGCTGATTTTGTACGTTTGCCCACTGACAAAGAAATTATCCGTCTATCATTTTTATGGTAGGTTTATTTGAACAGTGAGAGACAGAGTAACAACAAAACAATCCAGAAAAACGCATTTTTAAAAAGTTATAAATTGATTTGCATTTTAATGAGTGAAATAAGTATTTGACCCCTTCACAAATCATGACATAGTACTTGGTGGCAAAACCCTTGTTGGCAATCACAGAGGTCAGACGTTTCTTGTAGTTGGCCACCAGGTTTGCACACATCTCAGGAGGGATTTTGTCCCACTCCTTTGCAGCTCCTTTCCAAGTCATTAAGGTTTTGAGGCTGACGTTTGGCAACTTGAACCTTCAGCTCCCTCCACAGATTTTCGATCGTTTTCAATGCCATGGCCCTGACGGCCCATCGTCCCTTTGATGCGGTGCAGTTGTCCTGTCCCCTTAGCAGAAAAACACCCCCAAAGCATAATGTTTCCACCTCCATGTTTGACGGTGGGGATGGTGTTCTTGGGGTCATAGGCAAGGCAAGGCAAGTTTATTTATATAGCACATTTCATACACAGTGGTAATTCAAAGTGCTTTACATAAAAGAAAGTGAAATAGTCATTAAAAATAATAATCACAGCAATAAAAACAAGGAATTAAAAATAATAAAAACAAGGATTAAAATTGATTTAAAATGAATTTAAAACAGTTAAGAAAGAAAATGATTATACATAAAATACAGTGCACTCAGTTCAGACGTAGCACAGTGCTCATTCAACAAATGCACAGCTAAACATGAGTTTAGAGTCTGGATTTAAATGTGGCTAATGTTTTAGCACATCTGATCTCTTCTGGAAGCTGGTTCCAACTGTGGGTGGCATAATAGCTAAAAGCGGACTCCCCTTGTTTGGTGTGAACCCTTGGTATTTCTAACTGACTCGATCCTAATGATCTGAGTGGTCTGTTAGGTTTATACTCAGTGAGCATATCAGCAATGTATTTAGGTCCTAGGCCATTGATTCCTCGGCCATTGATTCCTAGGCCATTGATTCCTCATAGGCAGCCTTCCTCCTCCTCCAAACACGGCGAGTTGAGTTAATGCCAAAGAGCTGGATTTTGGTCTCATCTGACCACAACACTTTCACCCAGTTCTTCTCTGAATCATTGGCAAACTTCAGACGGGCCTGTAAATGTGCTTTCTTGAGTAGGGGGACCTTGTGGGTGCTGCAAGATTTCAGTCCTTCACGGCGTAGTGTGTTACCAATTGTTTTCTTGGTGACTATGGTCCCAGCTGCCTTGAGATCATTGACAAGATCCTCCCGTGTAGTTCTGGGCTGATTCCTCACCGTTCTCATGATCAGTGAAACTCCACGAGGTGAGATCTTACATGGAGCCCCAGACTGAGGGAGACTGACAGTTATTTTGTGTTTCTTCCATTTGCGAATAATCGCACCAACTGTTGTCACCTTCTCACCAAGCTGCTCGCCGATGGTCTTGTAGCCCATTCCAGCCTTGTGTAGGTCTACAATCTTGTCCCTGACATCCTTGGACTGCTCTTTGGTCTTGGCCATGGTGGAGAGTTTGGAATCTGTTTGATTGATTGCTTCTGTGGACAGGTGTCTTTTATAAAGGTAACAAGCTGAGATTAATAATCTCAGCTCCTGACCTGTATAAAAGACACCTGGGAGCCAGAAATCTTGCTGATTCATAGGGGATCAAATACTTATTTCACTCATTAAAATAAGTATGATCTGGTCTATGAACGTGTCAATAAATAAATAACTAAAATAACTGAAACTCTGTATTTCCTTTACAGACATGAAAACGAAACTTCTACTTTTAAATGAACCAATTTAAATGGAAAAAAAATATTTTTAGATTATGTATGAATGAATTATTGTAATGTTAAGGTAGTCTTCTTGCTGTTTTTCCATGAAGCATTCATAATCATTACTTCTGCAGTGCGATGTGGCAAGCTTTATGCGTGTGCTGAAGGCTCATTATTATGAATTACATGGTTTATTAATTTAACGTGCGATTGGTCGACTAATCGCTTCAAATGAATGACTATTAGTCGATCATAAAAATCTTTAGTCGAGGGCAGTCCTACTTTATATGCAAATGAGCTGCTGCCGCCCCCTTTTCCAGAATAGAGCTGTACTTTTACAGCTCTATCTCAGATACTCTGCTAAAAAACAACAACAAAAAAAAACATCTGTTTGGTTTTGACATGTCTATCATGCTGAAATTATGCATTTTAAATCATATTAGTTTAGACTTCTGATATACACTTTTGCCATGGCATTAGAACTGGTACACCGTTGTTGCTTACAAAACACAGTGGCGGTGCAAAAATCAGATTTTCAGGATATGTCACCTTTAAAGTCTTCTCAATCGATGACAAATTCAGTGCCTTTCCTTACAAGAATTTCACTAAATAGCACTGTTCATTTAGTTTATTGCAAATTTAGAATAAATTTTAATTTTAACTTCGAAACCAAAGTAGTTTCAAAGCATTCATTTAATTAAAACAGCACAGCATGCTGCTAATGCCAAGGTCATGGGTTCGATTCCCAGAAATGCATGAACTGATAAAATGTACACTTCAGAAACAATTCAAGTCACTTCGGATAAAAGCATCTGCCAAATGCATAAATGTTGCTTCCCCTACACTACTGCGTTAACACAAATGCGCAAGCACACACACACACACACACATATGTGTCTGGCCAGAGGGAGGGTCAGTCGTGGGCTGCCTAACAGAGATAATAGACAAATAACAGGCGCATTTCTGTGAATGATGGTGAACTGCTCATTGTGATGGGATGGGGGTTTTCTACAGAAAACCATTGCTAATTGGTTGGGCTGTCACATGGAATTTGTCAATTGGAATTTGTCAAACATTGTGGTTGGTCTAGCCTGCAGCCAAAAAAGTGACTGGTGTCCTTCTAAGGAAGCCAAACATTTGATTTAATTGACAAATGGCTTTCCAGATGAGACACTTGTTACTCATTTTGAATCTGCAGGGTCAGAAAAAACACATTCATGAGCATTAAAGTCATACTGAATACATCTGTCTCCCTGTAGATTAAAGTGGACAAAGAATTGATTTATTCAGCTGCGAATTATGTATTGACATTCTTTATGTAAACATTACAAAAAAAAAAAAAAACACGTTTCTTTAGAATTGGAACAGCCATTGCCAAACAACCATACCTGTAAACTTCCAAAAAGATTACTGGTTTTGTTTAGACGTGTGCTGTCCGTTCTTAAGGAAGCTGCTATTTTGATCAACCCAACTGTGAATGGCAATTGTGGGTCTACTGTTTCATCTATACGCAAAACCCACGCATTGTTTGTTTTACTTGTTTCCATAGTGATGTTGTCATCCATTAGAAGCTGAACTCAATAGCCCAGGCTGAGCTAAGATAATAGTTCTGGAAGGGTTTGCGTCTGTCGGATTCCTCACATTGTTCACATTGTTCAGCCGCTCGATGAGACCAGCGTTACTCACTGACCTCTTTTCCGGTGTATTAGAGGAAACAGTATGACTCAGATGGTTTGCCTAAACCCCCTCCCGCCCGATTCGCAAAGCTTGGTCAAGGAACTACAGTCATGCAATGTGCAGATGTCGCTTATTTTCAACTGCTTTCAAGGAAACGACTCTTGAAAAGTGATATCCTCAGTTGGGCTGGTCAAAATTAGCCTTAGGAGAAACATCCTAATATTGCTTTTATTCTGCATTTAGGAAGTACTTTACTTGTCAGCCTCAGAAGCTTTATTATAGGCTGGTGGAATAAGACCATCAGACTATAATAAGTAAGTATAGCTATAAGTAGCCACAATTATATGTTTGCCAACATGAGCAACCATGTAAATCTAGCATGTCAAAAGGGAATATGTCAGCTATGATGCTTAGCTAAACCATTGTGCATCCTTTATTCAATCAGAAAGATATGCTTTACGGCTCATTGGCACCAGCCTGTCTGGCCCAGGTACAATTGTCACCCGCAGCTTTAAATCAAAAGACAACTGTAAATCACAGGAGATAATCCTGAACCCATGGATCAAATGTATTTTCCTTGCAATTTAATATAACATTTCAATAGTTTCGGTGTTAAAAATGAGTGATAAACTCTAGTCAAGTCAGATGCGGTTTGAAAATAGTGTCATGCAATTACTAATTACAGTATTCTGCATTTCTTTCATTAAGTTGGTGAGAATGGAAATTTGTTTCTGCCACTGAATAAAAAATATAAAAGGCAATTGTGACTTTTTTCTCACAATTGCAAGTTTACATCTTGCAATTCTGCCTTTTCTTTCTCACAATAGTGTGACAGAAACTCGCACTTCTGACATTTTTCTCAGAATTGTGATATAAACTCGCAATTCTAAGAAATAGAGTAAAAATCGTGAGATATAAACTAGCAAATCTGACTTTTTGGTAACACTTTAGTTTAGGGATTAGCTGTCACTATTAATTAGTTGCTTACTAGCATGCATATTACAAGCATATTGGCTGTTTATTAGTGCTTATAAAGCACATATTCTGCATGGCCATATTCTACATCCCTAACCCAATACCTAAACTTAACAACTACCTTACTAACTATTAATAAGCAGTAATTAAGAATTTACTGAGGCAAAATCGTAGTTAATAGTGAGTTAATAGTGAGAATTGGACCGTAAAATAAAGTGACCGACTTTTTTTTTTTAGCTTAAATCTTGCAATTCTGACTTTATAACATGCAATTGCAGGTTATAAAGTCAGAATTGTGAGATATAATCTGACAATTGTAAGAAAATAATATTTTTTCCTAAGATATGGCCTTTATAACTTGCATGATAAAAGAAGTCAGAATTGCGAGACATAAAGTGTGCAAGAAAAACAAACTATTATTACAATTGCAAGTTTTTTTTTATGTCTCACAATTCAGAGAAAAAAAGTCAGAACTGTGAAATAAAAAGTTGCAATTACCTTTTTTATTTTTTATTCAAGAGGAAACATGCTTCCAAATTTATCTCTAACCCTAACTTAAAGACAAAAGTACTAAAATGCATATTCTTAAATAATAATGAAAGACATCCTGACATTCATAATTTTAATTAGCTGTGCCTTTATCAACCTTAGTTTAAGACAAAATTGCTAAAAAAAATAAATGAATACATGCATTGCACTTCTGTAATAGATGTGTTTTCAACAGCACAGTAAGAGTGTGCGTAAATCTCAGGCTTCGGAAGCTAAGGGCAATTCTAGAGGCTTGTCCTTGTGCACTTGCAGAACCAGCTCTGTCGGATATGTCAGTGTCCTTTCCCCTGTCGCTGTGGGTGAGGTTTGATTGAACCTTGGCTGTTGTTGCCAAAATGGTTTTCGCAGGATAGTTATCAATTGCAATACACCAAATATCATGGTTGCTCTACATAACTCAGCCAATACTGTCTCTGTAGAACTTCTAGCACACCGCATACGGCCAAGACATTCAATATCGTATATGTTTGGCTAGCAAATCTGTCCGTACTACGCGTGAATTATCACACTCTGATTCTTGGCTAATTTATCACCAAGTTTATTAGCGTAAAAAAACTTAATGTATCTGAGTCTGTGCTTCAATGAGTTTTCTTCCTGTAATATTTGTGGAGCAGTTAATATTTAGCTTTGTGTGTTGCAAGCTCTTATTCTGTAAAGTGTGTTAACCTCTAAACGTGTGTGTGTGTGTGTGTGTGTTTGTATACATGTGTATCTCTTTGGGTGGGTGTGTTTGCATGTGTCTCCGGTGTTGTATGTGTTATGTGTTTGTTGTAGGTTTACGCATTTAAGTGGCTCCTTGTATCAGCATTTGTGATTTCAAATGTGTGTTTATGCTATTATTCACTCCTATTTGAATAAGCCCTTCTTTTCCAGGCCATTTCTCTCCATATGTCAGAATCAAGGTCATGGCATGTTTTAATGTTGCCAAAAGAGAGAGAGATAGATAGATAGATAGATAGATAGATAGATAGATAGATAGATAGATAGATAGATAGATAGATAGATAGATAGATAGATAGAAAGAAAGAGAGACAGAGGGAAAAAAGAACAAAAAGAAATTGTCAAACTGGAAAGTCAGGATTTATGACAGCAAGAAAAAAATGTGCGACTGCAAGGATTTGATGAGAGACGAACAAGACGTACCCTTCCTGCAACCTAAAACTAGAATCTGTGTCACTCCTTGTGAAGGTAACAGTATATTGAATAACTATTATTGAACGTTTCCTGTTACCGTGCCATTTTCTACCACCCATTTCATATCCCTACTGTCCGTGTGGACGTCTCCAGGCAGGCTTCAAGGGTCAAGGGGTCACATTCCTAAAAACCTCTTGGCATTCTTCCACAGGGATGTGCTCTGTGTGTGTATGGCAGAGTTTTGCACATGGTGTGTGACTGTGTGTGTGTGTGTGTGTGTGTGTGTGTGTTTGTGTGTGTGTGTGTGTGTGTGTGTGTGTGTGTGTGTGTGTGTGTGTGTGTGTGTGTGTGAGAGAGAGAGAGAGAGAGAGAGAGAGAGAGAGAGAGAGAGAGCGTGTTAAAAGTGCAGCTTTTTGTGAACAACATTTCTGCTGAGTAGCAAAAGCAAGTCTGCTGGATGTACTCGCATTGCAGACATGATACATGTGCTATAGTTATACTTTTATTTGCATGTTACGCATCTGTTTGGGAATACATGATTCTGATTGGTCAATTACAGAATTCATTTGTCAAATATTTTTGTAGAACGGTGCTTAGGGTGACCATACTTCTTTTTTTTTCTGGACATGTCCTGGCTAGAATTTCTAAATTGACTAAAATATCCAGGTTTTGGCCTCGTTTTCCTATTGTTTTCATACTTACTTTGGGTGAAGTACAAAAAGTCGTTTGAACAATAGTGTGCAGGCATTGTACATAATCGACCAATCGTGGCATCCAAGAGGGCAGGATCACAGAACGATGCAAATACGCGTACATACCCAGGTAACAAATTTATGTTATAAAAACGTTTTTGAAATGCTTTGAAATGTTTCTAAAATGCTGAAATTTCCAGCTTTCTTGTTGTGATTATAACGTTATTTAAAGGTTTCAAAATAAAATGTTATTTGGAAGTTTTTTTTATTATTATTCTAAGAACATTAAAATGTCCAAATTTCTTGTTGTGATTAAAACATTATTTAAAGGTTACTTTAAAGTTTATTCGTTTTCTCTCAACATTATGAAAACGTTCAAGTATGTAAGGACGTTCCTCAGAATTTTTTTTTTTTTTTAAGAATGTCTCATAAACATTACTAAAACAATGTCTTGTTCTAACATTTATACAACTTTTAAATTTTTGAAATGTGTAATCTTTTAAGAAATTTGAATAATAAATACCGTTTGAATCTTCAATGTGTTGTGACAGATCGCTGTAGTGTCTCAGTTCAAGCGGCACGTAAACCTTTACTAGCTATAGCATGAAATAAACTTGAATGAACATCAGAAGGTACCTTGTTTCAACTGCATAAAGATGCCAATACACACAATTTTTCAAGTTCAAGTCCACCGAAGTTAATCTACTCTCCTGTCTGGTTTGTTTGTCGGACAAAATAGCAGATTCAGCATTATGATTGGTCAGATCACCTGTCAATCAAACTCACGGCAAAGGGTCAACTGCTTCCTTTTTAAATTTTTAAGTTACAACCTGCACTCACACCTTTTCAACCACTTTGAATTTCAGTTACTGGTAAAGACAGTCAATTTGAAACTTTTAAAACTCAATCACATGAGTAAAAAGGCCAAATTGTGTTAAATGGATGGAAACAAAGGCATTGTAATAATGAAAAAATAACCTGTTCAATCAAATCACATTTTGGATTGAGCATTTCAATAGCATTGATGAAGTATTTATGTCCTGATTTCAAGTATCAGCTCTGTCACTCTGACATGTCCACAAATCAAAGAATACATCAATATGTCGTTCAGTCATATCTTCTGCATTTGTCACTGAGGTGTAACCATTCTGGGGTGGCTCATTCATATTTTTTAGCAGTGCAATCCAGACTTACAATGTGACAAGGAGGAGCTCCTTAATGGGCTCGATGCAGAGATGAAGGGTTTCCCCAGAACTCAGCAGATGAGCCGGTTCTGAGTTTTTTGAGGTGGAGCACGTAAGCCACGACTGGGCCAGGGAGGAGAAGACCGACTGCCGGTGCTTTTGTCCACAGCTGTTTGTTTTGACAGCACGCTAAGAGACAAGAGGCCTGGCGAGCCCAGGTAATCCAGACACAAACACATGGAAGTACACAGTGTTACGAGCACTCTTGCAAATGGACACACGAGGGTGTGGTGCATTAGTATAGCACATCTGTCTCTCTCTCGCTCGCTCGCTTTGAATAGGCCACTTGGGCATTGCTTATGTCCTCAATTCCAGCCTTTGCCACTCTGGAACACAAAATAAACAATGACAAGAAAAGAAGGTTTATTTTAAGATAAACATGACAGGGAGGGTGCTAGACCTTACATACTACTCCACGCAATGACTCAGTGTTTAGACTGATGCTCTAATTCAGTGTTTGGCGGCACCGAACAGGACGCTGTTGAGAAACGTTGAAGACCCACTTCCCGAAATCTCAAAACGGTTACCGGAAATCTGACATAAGGCAACAAGTGACCCCCATTAAGGGGAGGAGTGTATGTGTTAATCTACACATACTGACAGACACATTGTGTCAGCAGTCACATTCCACTGGAGTCAAGCAGCAAATTAGACCACTATCCTGAAACATACACTCTTGCTGCTGTGATTAGTGGGGTTTGCTAGGACATGCATCACTATTACTGTTAGTCCTACTTAGGGTTAGCGAACAAAAATCCTCTACGTATTAAATTATAGTGTATAAGAGTCTAAAATCAAGTTGATGAGGCCATTACTTTTATAAGCAATCAGACTTACATCAGTCCATATTGTTCAAATTGACAATGTATTTGAATTAACTTATTAAACTGAAATATTTAACACAGATGACATGGTGCGTCAAAAGAAAAATAATAAAATAAAATAAAATAAAACACCTATGTAACTACATGTCCTGGCCACACAAAATCATGTAAAGGAGGCTATGCTAATACATTTCTAAGCAATCAGATTTATGAGTTTTATCAGCAAAAATCATTCAAACATTCTTTTTAAAATGGCAATGTAATTAAATACACTGATTAAATTGAAATATTTAACATGTATGGCATAGTGTGTCAAAAATGCTCTCAAGGTAAAAAATTAAATTAAATTAAATTAAATTAAATTAAATTAAATTAAATTAAAAATTATTATTATTATTATTATTAAAATAAAAAATAATTGAAAAATATATATAATACAAATAAATCAAGTCTAGGGGGAAATAAAAATGTATTTTATTTATTTATTTATTTAATTTTTTTTTTTTAACTGGAACAGAGCCAGCTTTTTTCCTTTAGGCCACTAAGCCATAGATACGTATGCACAGAAGTTGACGCATCTGCCATCTTGTCGCCACTCACAGTAAAAATCAATGAGTTTTCCAAGATGCCTCAACGTTGCACAGCCCAGTTGTAAAATCTGCCAAGATTTAAATTCCCAAAGAAATCAGATAAACTTTCACAGGTGAGAATAGGTTTCAGTTTTTATACACATCAACTCATTATTACCGGTTTTCAAACTGTGGTAGGCTAACTTTTAAATGTTGTGTTAACTAACAATTTCACCTTGTTGCATTGTGTTACTTTAGCAATATCAAGTCTTTTGCAGATATAGACATCCACAGATATTCATATTAATAGATATTCAGTTGCAGACACACAGTCCACTTGCTCTCGAGTGTCTATAAACTAGCTTTGACCGTTCCAATATGGCCGACGACTTACATATAGCAGCGGCCCACAGAAACAGCCGCTAACGAGGCACGTTTGTATATATACTGTATCTATGCCATAAGCTGTCCTGTTAAAGTGATAGTCACCCAAAAAATGACAACTCTCATCATTTACTCATTTACTCAATGCATGTTGCATTTTTCAAATATTTAATTTAGGCACTGAAATAGGTCATGTTGTGACCAAAATGTTTGCCATTCCTCAGTAAAGCTTGCATAGTGTACAGGATTTGTATTTTCTGAATTATCGTGGCTTTTTAGACTTTTTTCAAGTACAGTGAGTTTTTTTAGGGGATTTATTTATGTTACATTTTCTGTTAATATCTTCTTTTGTGTTCCACAGAAGAATGTCATACAGATTTGGAATGGCATGAGGGTGAGTAAATGATGACAAAATGTTAATTTTTTTTTGGTGAACTATCCCTTTAATCTTAGACATCCTGGAGATTTCGAATCCATATCATTGCCATTGTCTCAGAGGAAGCGTTCGTCAACACGGCACATCGTAATGTCTTCTGGGAAAGGCCACCCGCAGACCGAGAGCCCCCCTCTATCATCCAATCACCTTCAAGCCTGGACTAGGGGGAGCTAATGGTTGCACACTAAAGCCAATGGAATCCACATGAGTCACAGATGTGTGAGAAGTGACGTATAAAACGGAGGTATACTATTGCTAATGTGTGACAGAACAGAGATCTGAAGTGCATCTCAGGACAAGTGGTTTCCTGTAAGTTTTACACACTGATTATCAACAGACAACACAGAGAAGGTGGCCAAATCCCAAGGGCCGTAATTTCAAACACATGCGCCTAGTTCTGTTTAGCATCATCGTTTAAAACATCTGCTTTCTAACTGACAAAGAGCTACGTTTTATTGATCAGAGGCTGCTCCGTCTTGCCCCGCAAGATTGATGGAGTTTTTAGTTATGTTTGAGTGATGTATCAACATTGTTGCAGATACTAGAAGAAATAAAAAGCCACAAGTGAGTCAACAGTTGACATACAGAGCTAATTGGATAGCAGTCTGGATCATTTATAGATTTTATAGATGACAAGCTTTCTTGGCATGCAATGAATCAGGCTCTTTGCAGCATTTCAAAGACACAAACTGTTTATTCGTTGACTCCAAGATGTAATATTTCCTAGAACGGCTTCTCCAGTGTAGTTTAGTTATGTCAAGCTCAGTGATTCAGGCAAACAGCTTAATTTGGAAGTTGAAAAATTGGTTTAATCACAAACGCATGCAAAAATACTGACACACATGAAGCTGACAAACACAAACAGGATGTGAATTAGATCCACGCTGAACCTTAAATGACCTTATTGCGATTTCTCATTAACTCTTTCTCTTCAGGACTACATATTTGAAGGATTACGTTTCCTGTCTCTTATAAACATAACTCGTTTTCCTCTTCGCTGGGTATGTGTGTCTTTCGCGTGTATGTGTGTGTGTTTGAAGTCTGTCTCCTTGAGGTTGCTCGGAGCGGTGGGCGTGGCTTCGGCAGAGGTGTGATTAACTCTGACTGACTCAGGTACAGGTGTTTTGAAAGTAGAGGGACGCACCTGTAACATCCTCCTGCTTATTTTAGTTTCAGACTGACAGTCGGCTCACTCCTTCACACGCAAACCTCTGCTATGACCTAAACACACACAAAGGAACAAATGGATGCTATGACCAAGTGGTAATTTTATATTACGGTATCAATATTATAAAATAGTTGATTGGCTGGAAATTCAACTGAAAATGGTTGGTGTATTAAAATTTATGCCCGCATTGCTAAAAAATGAAAAGGTTAAATTATGCAACACCTGAGTCAAAAAAGGCTCCAAAATGAATATATGAACAGAAACAAAACACATTTGTGACCCTGGACCACAAAACCAGTCATAAGTAGCATGGGTATATTTGTAGCAATAGCCAACAATACATTGTATGGGTCAAAATGATCAATTTTTCTTTTTATGCGAAAAATCATTAGGATATTAAGTAAAGATCATGTTCCATGAAGACATTTTGTAAATTTTCTACTGTATATATCAAAACCTAATTTTTGGTTAGTAATATGCATTGCTGAGAACTCCATTTGGACAACTTTAAAGGTGATTTTCTCAATATTTCGATTTTTTTTTAATACCCTCAGATTCCAGATTTTCAAATAGTTGTATCTCAGCCAAATATTGTCCTATCCTAACACACCATACGTCAATGGAAAGCTTATTTATTCAGATTTCAAATGATGTATTAATCTCAAATAATAAAAAAAAAAGACCCTTATGACTGCTTTTGTGGTCCAGGGTCACATTTAAAGGTGTCAGATACCTTACATACAGTCACCTGTTACAATAAATGTGAAATTATTCACAATCCGCTTAGTATTTTGCATTTTTTGGTGTAAATTACACGAAAATATCCTGCCCACTGATAACCAATCAAATATAAACGTTAAGACTGAACAAAAACTGATTTAATTTCTAATTTTGCACAGCGTATACCACCCAGCTCAAATACATGTCTGCTCTGAAACTGTTCATCAACACAAGCGCAGCTGCTGGCATATCTTAGCTTTCCGACAGCTCTTTTAAACTGAGGCTACGGCCATTGATTCTTTGCCTTAGTAGAGCAAATGACACTTGTACCATTTTGGCACCATCAATCTGTGAAGTGACATTGAGTGCCATTGTGATCGGCACTCAAGTCATGTGGAATTTCCTGTAAGATGGCCATTGTGACGTAAACCGCCTTGAGAGTCAAAAGAACTGATTGAGTCATCAGGCACTACAAAGTGAAGGGAGGCATACTGGAGGAGATGGACTATTGTTTGCGAAGCGTGCCCAGTTAGCTTGATGATATAATCCCCATCTGAAATCAACCCATTCATATTTTTACATACAGTATACATACAGAAAATCTTGCATCATGACTGCAGGCAAATCAGATTCTTATCACCTCCTCCATCTTTTCAAATGACAGTATTTAATGTTACATTGCCATTACGACAAGGATCAGGCGACAAAACCCATTTTAGTCATATTTGGAAGCGTTTTTTATGTCATCATCAGCTAAACTGTCACTTTCTGTCTTTGCCATGATTGCTCTCAGATGCCCTTGCCACCACATCGCTAAAAATGATTAAAACAAGGAAAGACGTCTCTGCTGCTGCCGTTCTGCTCTTAATTATAGAGTACAGAGTGAAATAAAGTGAAATGGGTGTTCTTTACCTTTGTCTGACTACAGTTTTAATGCCAGTCTAGTGGAAAATGTTCTGTTGCTCAGTTCTTTCTTTGCTCAGGAGTCCTCAGTCTAAAGTAAAACTTCTCATATTTCTTCTAAAATAATTTATGGCGAATTCACAAATAATTACAAAGAAATTGCAAGTAACAATGAACTGAACATGAAATTTTGAAGTAGAAAGCCTAAAAGAGTATTTTCTTGTAAAACATCCGATAGGCCTAATTTTTGTTTTATTGAATGTTTCATTTACAACTTTGAAAATTTGTTTTTAACAATGTATAGCTATACATTTAACAGGCCTAGCGTAGCTCAGACTGATTTATTTAGGAAAAATGTGATTTCAGTTCACACTGAAATCTTGACAAATCCCATAAGAATTTGTGAGAGCCTCGTCTGAAACTTTAGAGAAGACTTAGAGAAGGCTTTAGATGAGATTACTGTAGTCTTTTTCGTAATAGAAGAACGTCTAGGAGATACAGTTGAGGTATTAAAGTCATCCCAAATGGGATTTCGCTGTGAATAATCCAGCAAATGACCTGCATTTAAAGGGATCGTCCACCCAAAAAAAGCGTCATCATTTAGTCGTCTTCATGTGGTTCCAAGCCTTACATATTTTTTCTTTCACAGACTACACAGGACTTCAGGAGCCTGATCGAGACGGTACGCAGCACATCGCCCGCAACGACGATCATCGTGTCAGGACCGCTTCCCACGTATCGACGAGGAAGCG